>JAVQJL010080728.1:0-15594 GCA_036024295.1 Nannoperca obscura | reverse complement strand
TGACTCTATTTTCTATTCATTTCACAACGTATGGTGGTGAATAAGTGTGACTTTTCATGGAAAACACAAAATTGTTTGGGTGACCCCAAACTTTTGAACGGTAGTGTATATATATAGTTACTAGCTCGCAGTCTTCTTCACAGCCTTTGAGGGCAGAATTCTATATTTGCTGGTTTCAACGGCCACCTGTCAATCAGTGGGAAAAAAACGTTACCCCTGTGCATGCACAATACAAACTAAATTTAAAGCCACACAAACATTGCTCCATAGCTCTGGCCAAACTACTGGCCAAAATCTCCAAATAGTACCTTTAAAAGTCACAAATTCTTCCCTCTGTGACCATAACAATCCAACACCGCAATGCATAAAATACTTTTACATAGAGCATTAGAAATTAAAGGAAATCTTTGAATAAAGGTAAACAAATGAATAAAAGTTGAAGCACATTTCCTCAGGTTGCATTTGTGTAAATCACTACCAAATAAAACAGACCACATAAACAGCTGCTCATATTTCTACAGTAAACCCACAGTCTCTTTCAATGAGACTCAATGTTTTATCAGTAACAAGTAATGTCACTAAATGCTGTTTTGATTTCAGTTCTAATATTGTAGACCCCCACATTCTTCTTTAAATGGCAGATTGAACTCAAATTGTTCCAAAAATATCATCAGCATCCAATAATTATATGAGGATTAGCAGGAATGTTGACGTGGAAGTGTGCCAGCAGCTTTCATTTGAATCCCTGTATCAGTCCAGATTGTGGGAGAGTTGACTTTACATGACAACGTGATCCTAATTGCGAAGGTAATGGAGGCTGCGAGTGCCAGATATGAGTTGTAATGGAAAAGTCGTAGTCAAGAGTGATTTACAGTGAAAAACAAAACACAAAGCCCAGGGATACAGAGGAAAGCTCAGCGTTGGTGTTTCTGGTGCCTTTGTGTATAATAAAGTCAGTGCAACACATGCAGACGATGAGAGAAGCTTTTATCACAGTTTACTGATACATAAAGAGGAATTGTTGTCGTTGCATAAGTGCCTCACTCAGGCTGCTACCTCTCCGAGTCTAAACTGTTATCTTATCAAAACAAAGGATTCTTTGAATATCTAGGTTCGGGGGAAACACCCTCAGGCCAATTGTGTGTGCGATAGGAAGGAAAATATTTCCCACTAAGTCTCAGCGAGTGTGCCTGGGGGAAATTCAAAACACTCCAGTCGTTTGTTCTGTATCGCGCTCGCTGCCAACTGTCGCTCGCACACAGAAAGTGCTTTTGTTTCTGTTTTTGTGCATGTTTTCATCCATAGCTGAGTGTTCCAGTTTGTTAGTGGTTGTCGTTTTTAATGTTTTGAGGGTTTGTACAATAACCTGTGTGTGTGTTTTATGTTGGGGGAAAAAGAAAGTGAATGCGAGTGATAGTGCATACCTCAGGTCACACTGGCTCTATTGTTCAGAGGCATGGCTGTTTCACTACACTGCTGATGTGGTCTTCAGTATGTTGTAATGTGTGTGCATGTTGATGATGATGTGCTGTGTGTGTTTGTGTGTGTGCAGGTGCATGTTTTCATTACTCAGAATGTTTGTGCACGCTCATACAGCTGAAATGCTGCAGATTCATGGCCGTAGATGCCGAGGCCTTTGTCCGGCAGCGGCAGCAGATGAAACATTAAGTGGTTGCACTGATTTATGCGGCAAAAGTGAGAGTTTGACAGAAGTTGTACTCGACCATGATGAGGAAACAATGTGAGGTTTCTGGATAAAATGTACTAGAATACACACGCACACGTGCACTGAACACCTGACCACCCACCTGTGCACCGCCCGGCCATTAACCTTTCTCTTGACTGTGTTACACTGAAGGTAAAATCAGTGTCATCCTGTCTCCTAACCATAACCATTACTCAGCAGGAGCTGCCCTTACAACATTGAACACTTTACTACACAATTATTCTTATTCATTAAAACAGCATCCTTATGAGTTACGATCACGTTGAAAGGTTCTAACGTATATAATAATTTAACACGTTATTGCATCAAACACTCAAAACTTAACTTGATTCACAAAGAGCAACATTAAAACGAAGAGCGGTTGCTTTCTCTTTCTGCACCTCAGTTTTTACCAGTCAAACTGTAATTCTTTCACTCGAACCCTCAACTTCATCCTGCTTTCTCAGGAGCAAGTGGGCTGTCCTCTGAGATGAACACTTCCTTTACTGACTCCCACTGCAGCTCCACAGGAAGGGCTGGAGCAGAAGTGCAAGGGCAGAGTTAGTGCACCCTCAGGCACAATCACTGGGATGGATCCATTTAGTTTAACGAGGGGGGGGTTGAATGAGAGAGGGAGAATGTGTGCGAGATGAGGGAGGGAAGAGATGGATGGGCATTCTTGTATGTACATTTCTAGTGACCAGGAAGTAGAAGAGCATGCTTGGCCTAGGGACCCAGCAAAGGGACCTGTGGCAACCCAAGAGTTAAAGCTGACCGTGCAGATATCAGTGCTTCATGCACTCTGAGGTGTCTAATAGGGCATATTTCTAGTAGACAAGACAAGTATTTCTGTCCATTTTGGATCTAATAAGTTAATAATAAGCTTTGAAAGAAGAAAGTAAAGTACTGAGTGAAATCTCATGCACCATGGCCTGGAGACGTAACGTTAACTCCGGCACTAGCAAACGAGCCAACAAGCCAACACACACCAACTGCACAGGCAGTTTAGTCATGAAAACCCCAGCGGGATGGATAACTCTGGCTTTCACTGGCAGAAGTGTTGCAGCAGAGAGAATATTCTCCACTGCTTGGAGTTTTCAGTTTTGATTCTGAATTCAGTCCAATGGTTAGTTTGCAAAGGTTCCCACCCCTGCTTGGTGCACACTGCTGATCTGCTTGTGGGGTCACATAGGACGTCCTCTCTGTCGGTTACAAGTTAACTTTACACAGCTACTGTGCCATTTCAACTTTCCCAGTGTATTTCACAGCGTAAAAGTGCAGAGCATGAGATCCTCTGACGCACACATCGCCATATGTGAGGAATTTGCAATGGTCAGCATGAACCACTGAAAATGGCCAAACCTCACCGCCGCTTTATTGTCCATGTACCCCTCTGGGTGTCTGACTGTGGAACAATGTGGAGCCACAAGACTCTGTCTCTCTCTGTCTCTCTCTGTCTCTCTCTCTCTCTGTCTCTGTCTCTCTCTATCTCTCTCTCTCTCTGTCTCTCTCTCTCTCTCTGTCTCTCTCTGTCTCTGTCTCTCTCTGTCTGTGTCTCTCTCTGTCTCTGTCTCTCTCTGTCTCTCTCTCTCTCTGTCTCTGTCTCTCTCTGTCTCTGTCTCTCTCTGTCTCTCTCTCTCTTATTCACTATTATTTTCTCAATTTCTCCAAGTACAACAAACTTGTAAGACCCAGTTTGGCCTTCATTTTGGCTGCTATGTCACTGTGTGTCATTATCTGCAGGAATTGAAGCCTCGTATGTTGCTCTCTGAAACAAATGTTTGTCCCATGTGTTCCCCCTTTTTCAATTGATAATCAACACGACTCTTTCCTGCCTTGATTTTGGCAACACCTTTGATGATAAGCAGTCCAACATGCTGTATTAATAGTCTTATATTTGGACTTTTAGAAATATTAACAAATCACTGCAGCAGTTTCTATTTCAGCAAAAACAGCAAAAGAAAAGATAAATAAGGATTATTTCCATGGACATGTTGTGAGTTTTTATTAAAATAAAAGTTCCTTTTACTGAAAAGTCAAACTTTACTGACTTTACTTTACTTCAATTCAAAATCTACAATCTCCACCAGCAGTGGAAACATGTAGGACAAAACACCAGCAGCCCAAAGTTTTGCCGTTTCATCTCCACTTCAGTACATTTGATCGTTCCATGTAAATACTGGACAGTGTGGGTTGTAAAGGATTTGATAATGGCTTCTATCAGTGGCACATTTCTCATTAGCATTTGCATTGTTTTAATAGTATCACTGATGCTTTATGTAATCAATTGTGACCAGTTTTGTGTGTCTTTCTGCAGGTCCTCCAGGGCCAAAGGGAGACAAGGGTGATACTGGACCCCTCGGGCCCGCTGGGGCTCCTGGGTTGACAGGATTGAGAGGTGGGTACAATTAGACTACCTTTCATTCAGTTATTGAATTGCATAAAAAGTTAAACCTTGAAATAATCTAAATAGTCAAATTACCTATTAAAGGAATAGTTTTAAGTTTTGAGAAGAAAAAAAAAAAGCTGTTTAAATATAAAACTGGAGCCAGGAGAGAGCTTGCTAGCTTAGCTTAGCATAAAGACTGAAAGCAGAGGGAAAAGACTAGCAAGAAGCTACCCAAAAATAAAGAGAAGATTTTAAAACACTTTTAATCTCTTGTTTCCTTTCCTATTTCCTTTTTTTTTTTAATCTTGAATGAATTCATATGTCTCAAACGTCTGTGACAACCACTGCAAACAAATCTTCAACCTGTGGGAAATACTGTGGTATTTCTAACAAAACAGTGGGAGTATCGTACGTAAATCTTTGTAATAAATGTAAGAAACATCAGGAATCTTTGGGTGTTTAAACAATTTCTGATTTAATGACTCTGAAGAGTGCACAGTGTCACATTTTCTGGTTTACTCCCTTGGACTCTGTTTTTGGACTTGTGTGGTTTTTGGATGACTTTCATAAGCACATAGGTCATAAAATGTACTTGACCTATAAATGTCCAATGTAAACATTACATTTTGAGTTACAAGCCTTTTGAATGCAAGAGGATTTAGGTTTGAGTGGCATGGAAGGTAAAAATCTAGCTACCTTTTTATGCTAAACAGATTCGGCTGGTGTTATTACCTCTGCTTTTGTGCATTCAGTTGCATTAATAATGCAGTGAGCACTGAGAATATAAAAGGCCAAATAAATCGGCTTAAGAAAACAGGCCCCCGACTCTGGATGGGGATTTATTTTCAGACAGGGTGTGGACGGGACCAGTGGAACGGGTCATCTGTCTTTGTCTTTCAGGTTATTCCACCAAAAACCACAACCTGAACCATCATCCAGACAGAATTGGCATCTCGTTGACTATTTGTCATAGATACTGTAAAATACAAACATCGACAGGATGAATCCAGAGTTCTTTGGGACAGTTTCCAGCTTGGTAACTCTTGAATCATCACCCCTCAGCTCCTCCCCTGTCATCATCCATCCCACATTCCCATGACTTTCACATGACATTTCCAAGAAGCATTATCTCCCTGCTGAAAGGAGAAACCCCCCACCACTACCATAGTTCCAGGAAAAAGTGAAGGAAAAGAATTTCTACCCATAGGGAAGAAGGAAAAAGGCCTGTTTATTAGGAAACATAGCAAACTGAATGGAAACCCCCCCAGGATCAAAACAGAACTACCCACAACATTCATTAAGCTGTGGTCTTTAGTGGGAGCAGTCGTCTCTTCGGGAAGGGGACGCTCACAGTCAGGCTCTGTGGGGTTCAGCAATGATGGGCTTTTTGGATTGGATCAGAGCTGTTGTATCTTTTTAATTTAACCTAAATTTCAGTGGTATTATACACATATCAATACGTATTTATAGGCTACATTGTCAGATGGAGAGCTTCCTGATAGAGTTCTTCACTTGTACAGAGTTTTGGACCTGATCTGAAACAGACTTGTGGAAAACTTACCGGAATCCAACGTACATGTATTAATTCCCAATTCAAAGTCCATTCAATTAGTTTTATCTATATAGCCAAATATCACAAATTTACACTCTGTACAGCATATAACATCCTCTTTAGACCCTTGATTTGGATAGGAAAAAATGGAAGAAACCTCAGTAGGAGCAACAAGGGAGGGATCCCTCTCCCAGGAAGACAAGCAAACGCACCCAAGGACAATCAGACTCGTTCTTAATTTGAAATCCGAAATGGTGCCAACCTGAATAGACCAAAACAGAGAACATCAGCACTGGCAGCAGCATGATGCTCCACCAATTAAAGGTTCCCTGTGGAGTTGTCTTGTAATCCTATGTTGTTTACACCCATAGTCCTAGTCTTTTGCTTCACTGCCTTTGCTCCATTCCTTGCTGGTTTACAGTCACCAACCATCAATTAGGGGAATAACCTGAAATAAATGAATATGTATCGGGTCACCCGCATGCTTGAACGCACTACTAGTGTTTAAAAACTCCACAGGGTTCTTTAAACGAGCAGCCATGGTCACAAAGTACAACACTACACGTCCTTTTTCTTGCATGTGATCACAGCCGCTGGTGAGTCCTGTCAGATTCCCTGGGGTCTTAGACATGTTGACGCAGAGACCTGAGATCTGTGGCAAAACAGCTGGACCCTACCAAATCCAATGAGACTACATATAACATTGTCCCAGGTCTCCAGGGGGAACCGCATGGACCTGTGACTTATACTTTCATAGTCAAACGTTTTATAGTTACACATTATATTTACCTTATCACTGAAACAGCAAATGATAACACTAACTAGTACGTTTTTTATTGTAAAAGGATAATATGGCTCCATAGCCTAGACAATGTTGCAAAGTTTCATTTTAGGCATTTAGTTTAATTGTAAATCCAAATATACTGCAGTGATTTAAGAGCAAATTAGTACATTTTCTTTCCATATCACCAATTTAAAATAAGTGTTTCGTTGTCATTGATTGTGTACAGATGACAGAAAAAGCTATGAAGGGAAGTTGTGATGATGTTACACTGAAGTTAAGTTTGTAAAACAGTAATGCATCAAGGGTGATTACATACCAGAACATGATAGACAGAGGATTGAAGGCTTATGCTAATTAAAAGCATTAGAATAAATGTGGGGTTTGTTTCTGCTGGTGGTCCTTTCCAAAGATTAAAAAAACCAGACCCATGCCATTAACTGATCTGTTTGTAATGCACCACATGTACTTCTGTTACTGCATTTACATAGAAGCCAAAGTACTCTATCATCGCATCCAGGCTCTAAAAATCCTTTTGGACTGGTTGAACGATGTGGACGGACGGTCCTGCAGGACACAAAGAACACTCCTTCCAAAATATGATCGATTGAGTGTTTTCCCAATGGGGTTTCAGAGGAGGGGAGTTATTGACCCTTTACAGCAGAGAGACAGAAAACCACAGAAAACATCACTTCATCCATCATCAGTTTATTTTCTGTTTCTGCTTCTAATTCATCCACTCTCATTTTTTCATTCAGGATGCTGAGTATTCAAAACAGTGTGTAATCGGAGCACATCAGGGCACAGCGACATGGGACAAAGATTGTGCTCACTTCAACAGTGCAATCAATAACTCATTACCACATTAGTTTTGAGACATTTGAGCGTGCTCACTGTACACAAACGTTCCCATTGGGTGCCACAGGGTAGGACTTTGCTGAGGGATTGTTTTGTGGAACACAACAAAGCACAGCGCTGTCCTTCCAGCGTCAGCAAGCCTTCAGAGATTGAAGAGTTGGCAGGTGGTGGAAGAAGTGAAAAACCCAACGTTAACATCTCTTCCAGCATCTTTGTTTCTTCTGTTAATGATGTCAGGGTGGGGACATCATTAACGGGAAGCATCAAGGCTGATTGGAAATGTGGTCATAAAGGTCTCATATTATTCCTTTTTGTGTCAGATCGTTGTTGTAAAAGCTTTTGATGATTTGCGAGTAAAAGTAAACCTGAACCAGGTGCTGATAAAAGTTTCAAATCTTTACTACATTGCTTCCTGATTGGCACAACAGCTGGCCCTTTAATTTATGGATTGAATTTGATTGGAGGCGTTCAACTTTAGTTTAGAAATTGTTTATTTAGTGGAACTAATCAGAACCGGCTCCAGCAGTGGAGAATCAAGTGGAGTTATTCTGAAACTGCCAGGAAACAAAGAATGGTGTCGTGATTTATTTCTGATGATGTCTGCACTAAACATGTTTGGTTAAATAATCTTGATTTACCATTAAGCAGGCAAAAGCCACAGTAGTTAAGGTACTTTAAGTGCTGTCATATCTCATATGAAGGAGAGTCTGAAGACATATCAGATATTATGACCAAATTTCCAAATGAATGGTTATTAATCATTTTATTGAATTCAAGCTTGTTTGTGTTTCAGGGTTTACAGGAGAAAAAGGAGTCCAGGGCCCTCGAGGAATCAAAGGGCCTGTTGGGGTCGACGGTGCTCGGGGAGAAAAAGGAGAAGTTGGACCTGCTGGTCCTAAAGGTGTGTCTTTCTATTTCTCATAATAATCAGTTTGTGTTTTTAAATGGTTATAATTATATAGCTTATCTACTATATGAAAGCAAATAAGAGTTGTTGTTGTTTGCTCATTCATCTTGAACGTAAAACGACTGGAAACACAAGAAGATACAGCACAGATGTTTTATTATAATCAGAGTATAATATAATAATCACAATGTACAAAATATGTAGGAGTTTGTGTACTTTATGGGGTAACAGTAGTAGTCACAATACTCACTCACCCAGCAGTTTGTCATTCACAAGTCAGTAGAAAAGGCCTTTAACTCCCAGCAGTCTTGTACAACTCACAGCTCTTGTCAGCACGTTCACAGCTCAAATCAATTCAGACTTTCCAACTGAGGAACTCACTTCTCGAGCGGCTGCATGAGATGTTTACCAGGAATTCTTCAACACAACCAAGTCTTTCACACGTCTTACATCACTAGCAGGTGACACTGTTCCTTTTTTATCTAACTATCCATATGTTTCTTTATTTGTTAATAAAAATAAAACAGATTTCTGTGCTTATCAGATCAGTTTTCAGCTGTCTAGAATGAGTAAAGAAAATATTTTACTACTTATTAGAGTACACTTTTCTGAGTATCAAACACTTCAGAATGGCATCACATTTTGAGCCATTAGGTCCAATAAAAATACAAAATTCACTAGTGTTTTTGTGTCATTCATGCATGCAGCGAGTCAGCCGACTCAACCAGAGACGGACTGTAATGTGCATCATTATGAGCCCAAAAACAAGGCGGCCAAAAGAACTCTTCGAACATGGTATCCAGTGCTCCCATTGGATTCAATATAAGGATCCATCACTGAGCAGTCCGCTCACTCTCCTGGCCGTCATTCATAAAGATATCAAATAGAGCTCAGATTCTACCATTATTATTATCCACTCAGACATTTGTCATGTGTGATTCAAGAAGCAGGCCTTAAATTACTTTTAATCACATCCTGGATAGAAAACTCACAGCCAGTGGAGTCCAAAGGAGAGTTGAGTATTATTCTTCTATGCAATGACACCATCTAATAATTAGAACACTGAATGGCTCTTTGAGAGTTTAAGTAGGCCAATCATCCTGATGCAAAATCCATAATGAGCATTTAATCATGTCAAGACAGCTGAATATACCATTATGTGCCGTAAGAGCACATTGGATATTCTGTATTTACAGTCGTTTTCCATTGCACACTATAAATACTGTAGATATTTCTTTAGCATGAGTTCAGATTTCTGTGTAGACATGAGAAAAACATGTTACAACACAGACTTGATGTCTGTGTCTTTCTTTTTCTTTATTTTCTCTGCCTTTCCTTCCTTCCACTCGTTTCTCACTTACTCTTTTTATCCATTGATCCAGACCAGTCTGTATCTGCATAAACCCCTGGGGTGGTGATGTTTCCACTCTGGCATCACCAGCTGGACAGTACCAACGATAACAAGACACACAAGAGTCCTGTTAGGAAAAGCACAGCCATGACAAATATCATAAGGCACTGCAATCTTTTTGGCGTCACCATATCATTGTGTGTGTATGAATATAGTTTGTGTGTACGTGTGTTTAGCCAACAGCTGTTGCCAATCAAGCTGGGTTTGGCTCAAATGTCCACAGTCCCTATGTAGGCCGGTAGCCCTCCAGCTTACCAGGCTGATGTGTTGTCTTCTCTGTGTGCATGTAGCATGCTTATCAGCCCATTTGCTAACAGGACAATAAGTTCACATGTTTATTGAAAAGATGTATTTGTATCATTTCATCTCTCCATTCCCTCAAAGGTCAGCACTGACAAGACCAACTGCACATTTTCTGGCAAAGTTCACTGAAGTTGACCTCAATGTAAAAACAATCTCTTAAAAGACCAAAGTTTCACATTTCACATTCACAGATCTGAAATGGTGGAAGCATCATAGTTTACACATGACTGTCACTCACGTATGCTGTTTGTTTGTCTGTGAAACTTGAGCAAGAGGAAATTGTGTTTTGTTGCAAATCGTATATCTTGCTGTCATTTGCTTTAACAGGCCTCTGGTTTGTTTGCAGTAAACAGAAAAAACAGGGCAGCATGAAAAGTGTCACCCACCCACAAAAAGCTCTGGTACTGGCGACATTGTTGAATTGACAAGATAATAAATGGATGTAAAGATCAGTTCAAAACACCACACAAATAAGCGTTTCTCAAGAAAAATGGAGACAAGATGAAGAAAACAAGGATGTTCACGGATGTTTGGTCATCTACACTCTGGCAGTTTACAACAATGTCTGTCTGTGCTTCAACCCATCTGGGGTCTGTCTGTGGGTTTAACAAACCAGTGAAGAGTGAAGAGTTTGTAGACTTTCTGGTGTGAACGGGGCCTCAGCGTAAGGGAGTCGCTCAGCTGTGGAGGGAGGAGGGATACTGAAAGCTTGTTAAAACAGCACTGGGGAGCTTTGTGGTTTTCTTTTTCTAGAAGAATGGTGGGTAGACTGAGCAGGGAGTGCATCAGGTGCTGGCCTTCTCTTTCATTGTAAAGCGTCACAGATCAGCTGATTGGAACGAGCCGTGTTTGCTGAAAATGTTGTCTTTCATTTCTTGTTGTTTAAAGCTGCATTAATGATTTTCGAGGCCACTTGGTCGGAGAAAAACTCCAATATTCACTCCCATTATAGCGTTGTTTTGGTCTCCACCAACTCATCAGAAAAACATTTGGGTCTTTAGCTGCTAAATGCTCCACTATGTTCACCAGTTGCTAACTTTGTTCCTTAGCATACACTGGCTTCATCAGCTGCCTCTTGCTGAAACTTAACTTCACCAGGGTTCTGGGACTAAACAACACTGTTAATTTGCCATCTGAAAAACGTACTTTCAGAATAAATTTTATTTATTGTTAAGTTAAACAAGACTTAAGAGTCTCCAGTCGTCCTAACAGTGATTTGAGCTAAATGCTAATTAGCACTTAACACAAGGTACTGCTGAGGCTGATGGGCACGTCATTTTTTTAACATTATTTTTATCCTTATAAACCAAAGTAATGGACAAATTGAAATGTTGACCTGCTGGTGGCGCTAGATGAAAAGCCAGGGGTTCACCAAAGTCATTAGGATGCATCCTCTGGGCACCATGAATGTCTGTATAAACTTTTATTGCAATGCCTCCAATAGCTGCTCAGATGTTTCAGTCTGAACAAACACGGTGGACAAACAGATCAACTTTGCCATCCATACAGCCATGCCGCTAACGTGGCTAAAGCTGTTAATCAGTGAAGCTTTAAGTACTTTAACTTTTAGTATATTTCAGACGTCCACACGTTGCATTCAGAGCCACGAGCATGCGAAATGACTTGTGCAGTTTTAAATCAAATGCATCTGTTGCCTCTTGTGGCTCAGCAGTAGCTTACCAGTTTGTTTGGGTTTTCCCCGCAGTGTTATTTAGTTGTTAAGGATGTGGTCAAGATGGAGGTGACACTGACAGCTGAGGGCGTCACAGGCAGGGTGTGATGTTCGCTACGCTGCTCAGACACGTACAGTAACACGTGGTAGGCGGGACGGAGCGCCACCTCGGCTGGCAGCTGCCCTGTGGTCTTGGATGTAAAAAATAAAAAGAGTCAAATTAAAGGTGGGATAAATGCCGACTTGAACCTGAT
Organism: Nannoperca obscura; assembly: GCA_036024295.1. NCBI lineage: Eukaryota > Metazoa > Chordata > Actinopteri > Centrarchiformes > Percichthyidae > Nannoperca > Nannoperca obscura. Next base: position 3,762 of record JAVQJL010080728.1, on the reverse strand, counting down.
CCCCTTATAGCTTCATGGCAAAAACAGACTTGTGGTTTCAAACCTCATGGCTGAAAATTAGCAACAAATGGCGCTGAATCAGAATCTCTTCTGCTTCTGAGGTTATTCCCGGGAGTTTGAATCATATTTTGAAATGAAAACAAATGAGAAAAAGTCGTATCCAAGTTGCAGATTGGAGGGAAGTGTTGTGCAAAAACGTACCATAATTTAGCAGAAACCACAAATGAGGGGCTTTTTACTTACATTGATTGAGTGGTTTTGCATTGTATTCACTTTTCCAACATGCAAACATCTACTCTAGAAAGGTTCTCCAAGAAATTACCTTCACACTGGTACTTTTATTTCACTCCTCCAAAAAGTCTGTTTTCAATACTTCTGTCTTTTCTCTCTCTTCCTCTCTTTCAACCTCATTCACCTCCACTCCACAGCAGAAAAAACATTTAACTGAAGCACCAGACGCAGGGTGGGTATCCTCTAATTTTACATTTTGTGCCCAAATCCCAAGGCAAGATTACAGGGCCAACTATTTTTGAGGCGTTTTCTGAAAATATACAAAGGAGTACAAAAGAGAGGAAATGGGTGTGAGGTACAGGAAAGCTTTTAAAATTTGAAACCTGTCGATGGTTGAGCTTCTATAGTGTGGTTGTTACTGTAGCACACATCATGATATGCTTAGTTTGAGTGTAGGGTTCAACTGATGAAGAGGTCTGTGGCTGGTCTTTAATTAAAAACAAGATAATATTGGTGTCGCCCCAATTTCATATGATGGAGGTTCCTTTTTTTTTCCACTGAAACATGCAGTGAAAGACGTGTGCCGTGATGTTAAAGAGGCTTTTTCTACTAAATAATAAGAACAACACCTGAGTGAAGATCTCATGTTTTACTTACTGACTACTCTGTGTGCTATACATTGATTTTAAATGTGTTCTTAGGTCCAGGCTCAGTTCTGGTAAGTGGTACGGTAAAGTTATAAAGTCTGTGTGATGTTCAGTTTGTGTTTCTGTTTCGTCCTCAGGTGACAGAGGAGACCGAGGGTTTAAGGGGGAGAAGGGGGAACGAGGAGACCGAGAAGAGAAAACAGGTAAGAGCTGATACATGAAATATCACTTCAAAGTGTTTTCTGTTCCTGCACTCCTTTCAACAGATGTTGTTTGTCTTTAACTTCCACAATTTGTTCCAGAAACCTTTGATTTAGGCTACATTTGCTTACACTTAGGCAATTGAAACTACTTGGTTAAAGGTTTCGAGGAACGGTCGCCCGTATCCAAATCACACGCTTTTCTGACCTGACTATCCAACCGAACCTCCTTCCTAAGACGGTAGAACAACGTCACGCAACTCCCACATTTGTTTCTAAGTGACTACAGTCATAATTCACAAGGTCACGAGAGGTCCTTGTCAGGCAAACATAAGGTTGTTCCAGACCTTTGAAGACTGGACCAATGCTGTTGATTTTAGGGTGAGAACAAAGGTCTCGGAAAAGTAGTCCTCCTCCTTAACAAAGCGATTCCACCTGTTTGAACGAATACAACAGGGTTGGAGACTTGAAATGAAAGGAAAATGGGGCGTTTGTCTTTTTCACTCCACATCATGAGGGCGACCATCTGCTCTCAGATGATTTCTGTTGGTATAAAGGAATTCTCTAAACCTTTTTTGCAGTTGCAGTCATAGTAAAATGTTATCTGACAATTAAAACTTTGAGAGTCTGGGAAGTTTTGGTTTAGACACCTTGAAAGTATTTGAATTTTACTTTTAAAATCTGTACAAGCCCTGAAAAGAACTTCTAAACCTGATGTACCAACATCCATCAGGCACGTGTGAGACTGTTTTCAGTGACAACTTAGTCCCATTCACCTGGGTTTGGTATCTTCCAGGGACCTTGAGGGGCATTCAAGTGGCCCCCAGCAGAAATAAAGAGCAGTTTAATAGTATTACACCACTTCTACTTGAACAAGCTTAATAACAACAAAACATCACAAAGCTGGAAAGATTTCTTTTTCATCATCAAGATAAATTCCCCTCCCAAAAATAACATCCTGTAAAGAACGCCACGTCCCTCTTTTGGTTGAGTGACTTCATTAATGTGCTGCTGCCAGCCGGGGCTGAAAAAGATGACCACACATGCAGACGGACTAGTAGAGGAGTCCGTCAATCCAGTGTGGTTGAACAGTGAAGTGAACATGGTCTGCTAAAAGATTCAACACTGCTATGATGTGTTTTATTGACTTCACTGAAGTAATATCCTCACTAATCAGTGTAGAAACAAACTACTGTTTCAGACCCACTGTTTTATATGTTTTCCTCCCACTAAACCTTTACAGATGAACAAAAGCACAAAACGCTGCTTTGATACTGTAACTCAGAAACGCTCACAAACACTTTGACAATCCTGAGGCCTTTGTACTGTGTCCACTCCCAAAACAGCTTTCACACTCTTCTCAACTTCCTGTGGCCTCTGGATGAACATTTTAATAATAGCACTTATTTCCAAGATTCATTTCTTTTGTGACGTCACACGGCATCTCTCACTCAGTTATGTAGCTTGTAAACTTACTTAAGTATTAGACTGAACAAATGACACTCAGAGAGATCAAACTTGTAATAGGATGCTAGAAAGAAAGATAGGAAACAAACGATATAAATGTAAATGTAACATAAAGTCAGACATCAAGCATTACCCTGAGCCGAGCTGGATGCAGTTTAAGTGATGTATTACTTACAAAACAGACTGTATGACTGTTTATTCCCCATCTTGACTATTTCAGACATCTGCTGAGGTTTCTAAATGTACGTTCGCTGTCCATGACTGATAGGTGGGAGTGGGAGAAAAGTAGCCCCAGGTTGTGCCTCTCATGTATAAACAATACGTTTGAGTCACAAAGATAAGAATCCAGTTTTCCTAATAAATGGATACCTGGCGATTTTTGAAAAACCCCAACGACTGTTTAACCACACGTACAGCTGTTCCCCAAATCCCCAAATACTCTTCCAACCATCTGGCCGAAAAAATATTGCATCTGCTGTACCATTAAAAAAACAACTCAAGATGCAATTTAGCCGGACATTACACATTACACGTCCTTACTCTTTGTAAACCACAGGCAAACACAAGACATCAATACATACCAATATAATTGGTAATAAAATTCTACATTTTGGTTCAAGTTGTACAAATTGAGCAAAGAGATACTGTGTGTTACATCCGGCTGGACAGGAATCAGATCAGGAAGAAGAGCCGCAACTTGGAAAATGTGTGAAAAATGTAAAAATGTAGTTATATTTTAGTAAGGAAAACCCTCCAGGGCACTACAGCTGTAATACGAGCACATATATCAGTGTATATGATCCAAAACCAACATTTGGCAACACGAGAACAAAGATTTACAAGCTGATGACTTTATGGGCCTCATACATCTCTGCCCCACCTGATATTTTGTGCAAAGAGCTGTGGGAAGTTTAAAGGATCAGTAGATCTGCTTTTCTCTCCAGCGTAATCCCACAGTTTCCGCCACGCGATGAAGGACCACATGGCTAGCAGTACATCAAAAGGATTTAAAAACCATTATTTGAGTGCATATGTTCTGTGGTGGGAAGCTGAAACCTCGAGGAGAAAAAAAAACACCAACATGGAGTCAGGTAGAAAACATTAATGACCCGAAAAACCTCAAATGTTATTCTTCCTTTGTTACATCATCATGGTTGTTCTCCATGTGATGAGTGATGGAGTGGTGTTGGGGGGGGGGGGGGGGGGGGGGGGGGGGG
>JAVQJL010080726.1:0-29160 GCA_036024295.1 Nannoperca obscura | reverse complement strand
CTCAATTTCTGATTAGGTGGGCATAACAAACCTTTAGACACATAACATTATCAATACCTACAACAGACATTTTTGATAATTGCTTTCATCTTATCACGTTTAATGTTTTTTTGACTGCAGTGGCAGCTGGTATTTGATGAAATGTCTATTTGGAGCCTTTAGTCTTTCTATTCTGGCACCCAACAACACAGCAAGGTGACACATTGAATAGGTAATGTGATTTGTGTTAGCCTCCAGCTAAGGCTGTGACATTATCATGACGTCAGCACTAAAAGGGTCTATAAAATATGATTCAGCCCACCCCTCCAACCTAATCATCCCTTACTGTATATGCTTAGTTTAGGAACCTTTATAAAATGCCATTTGTAAGTTAGGCTGGACATTACTGGCTTGCAACCTAGCTGTTCTGATGTGTCAAAGAAGCAGTAACTAACTAAGCTAGGTGCCTAACTAGATTATTTTCATCTGGGGAACTTCTCTACTTCTCTACTGTAGCTTATGTGAGTGCAAATCTCTTTCTGCACTCAAAACATCCCCTGTCACGATCAGATTTGAGACACAAATATAATAAGAGAAAATGAAAACAAAACCAGGCACACCTAATTGCACATATACTGCACATACAGTATCTGCACAGGTACAAAGGACATGACAGTGTGTTTCCTCTTTGCGAGGTGTGGATAAATAAGTGTAATGAAGGACTGTTAACCTAGCAGTGGTGTCAGTATCATTTGTTGTTAGTTTAATTAAGAAATTAAGAGAAGAGAGACAATAGCCAGCGTTAACTACTGTCCCTTTGACATCAGCACTTTCTTCAGGCCATTTCTGGGCAGTTGGAGAAGTATTATAATTCACTCTTGACAGGATGAACCTCTTGCTAACACAGATAAACAAGTAAATAGCCTCATCAGTTTTCATATGTGCATGCTTTTTGTGTCTGCACAATGTGTGAACAATGTGATTACAGAGGAGAGTGTCCACTGCCATTATACCAGCTGCATCAGAATGAAGGTGGAGAATGGAATTTTTCCTGATAAGAAAACTCTATGTCTGTATACTAGTTAAGCATAATCAGCAACTTCATTCAACAGTTTCCCTCCTCAGAGGTGTGTGGAAGCAAGAAAGTAAATACAGGAAGAAGCTTCTGTGTTCTTGACTACTGCATATTTCTGTAAGAGAAACATTCATATCATCTTGGTGCGGTGGTTTTGGTGAGCTTTAGAGGTGATGGTGGGTGGATTTTATAATTTTGGACAGATCCAGGCTAGCTGGTTCCCCCTGCTTCCAGTTTTTATGCTAAGCTAGGCAAACCACATCCTGACTCCGGCAACGATTAGCTAAGAAACTCTGTTACTATGAACTCACATCCAAGGTGTTAACTCTGCTTTGGAAAAATGTACATGTAGGGAAGCTGAATTTTCTTCATCACTGTGAGAGATCCTCTGGTGGCACACGTGGAAAATCTAAGTGGCTCCTTAAGTGAAGTCAGTGCAACAGTTTGAGCTGTAACTTGTTGAACTTATTTCAAGGTAAATGTGGCAGGGGAAAAGACCTAGAATTATATACCAGAATCTGCAGTTGTCTAAAAGATTATTATATTGTGGCTCAATTAAGACCCTTAATTGTTGGTGCAACCCAGAGGACAGTGAGGAGGCTAGGAGTTCCCAAGTCAAGCTGTTCTTGGAGAAAGGGTGTTGCAGAATAATGTAATTGATATGAGAAATACATGGATTGGTTTGCTATTTAAGTTATGGAACAATGTAATAGCGCAAAATCATTTAAAGCAGGCTGTCAAAGTTTTGAGATGGTATGCATATGACCCTGATTTTGTACCTAATAGATTAGATAGAAGGTTTAGGTGGTGGACAACTCAAGGTTTAACAGATAGGGTACCTTCCTTCAGCAGGGTTCCATAAAGAGTTTTCAAAAATCTGAAGAATGCAGTATGCCTTCTACACATTTCTTCAAGTTTGACACTATGTTCAGCAAGTGATGAAGACAAATGAATAAAAGTACTTAGATAAAATACTAAAAGTCTATGGAGGCCTGTGTTTTAAACTTAAATCATAATGAGTTGGTCTCAACCTGCTCAATACAAAAAGTGCCCTTAGATAACTTTGTTATGATATGGCACTATATAAATAAAACTGAATTGAATTGAATTGAAAACCCTCTCAAGACTTTATAGGGGCCAACGACAAATGAAATGTAACTCAGTGTATGTAAAACAAAAATGGGAATGGAAAATGTAAAGGAGGAGGAATGGGATAATGTATGTGAGCTACAATGGAAAACATCATGTTCAGCTGTATGGTAAGAGTTTTGATGGAAAAACATCAGGTTCTTTATTTCATTACTCCATTTCAAAAGGCTAATAATACTAAAATGTTCTGTTGTTTGAGACAATGTGGGTCTAGCGGTGTAGTGGATCATTACTATATATTCTGGGCTTGCTCAGTGTTAAGCAAGTATTAAGTATTTTTGGCAAAAAAAAAATCAAAAAGTACTACAGGTGGATGTTACATTTACATTAGAAAATGTTACCTCTTATAACAGATACTCTTTCCTTATTCTAAGTGCAGCTTCTAGAAAGTGAATAAAACTAGCTTTACCTACAAAGATGATTGGATTTACATTATTCATGATAGTTTTAGGATGGAAAGAGTAACATTTTCAATTAGACTGCAACAGGAAAGGTTTTTGAAAATATGGGAGAGTTGGATTTTGAACATGACACCTGTTTCATCATTACATGAAGGTACACCCCAACGTTTTTTTTAAGAAAAAATAATAATAATTTACTTGCTTCTGTACAGTATATTGTATTGTTATATTGCCACTAAAAGCCGGCCGCCATTCAACCAGTGGGAGTGTATGCAACAAAGGCAGACTGGTACAGTTCAGGGATTTATTGTAAAGATGAGCCTACATGCAGGTACAGTTAGGCAGGCAGGTAAGTGGGTAGACAGGTAACAGGCAGGTCCAGGTTTGGGTGAATAAAGCTTGACAGAACACACAAAAAAACAGGACAGCAACAGGACGATCAGGAAATCAGGATAAGGCAACACTGGAACAAATAAAGTGGTGGATGAGACAGTAAAAACAGGAGAGCAGGTGAGCGAGCAGCACGAGTCCAATGAGGTAAATGAAAACAAGTGTGTAGTTGGGTGAAGTAGTCAGGTGATGGGGACAGGAGGGAAAGTCAGAGAGTATCTGATGGAAAAACACTGGGGCTGTTTTCAAAACCACCTGCTACATACAACAGACAAACATATTACATATTGCATACTGCATTCATCGGTAGTAGGCCTACGCATTATGTATCTATCACATTAATAGCCCAGGCACACACAGATTAATAAACTAAGTACAAAGTTTATCTGGAGTATGGCATCTGGCATTCTAAATAAGTGGGAAGCAATGTGATAACTGTATTGAACTGCCATACTAGCTAAATAAAAGCACCCTGTATTCTGCCCTTAATATAATATACCTTAAGATGAATGAAGAATGGCTTTCCCATCAACCTCAGCTGTATTTGTTTAGTGTTAATTATTCAATGTTAGCATGGATGCTATTCTAAAATAGTGACCATGGTAAACATTATACATGCTTAGCATCAGCATGTTAACATTGTCACTGTCAGCATGTTAGCATGCTGATATTAGCATTTAGCTCAAAGCACCTTTGTGGCTACATACAGCCTCATGGAGATGTTAACATGGCTGTACACTTAGTTTTTTTTTTTCACCAGTGTTGCAAGGCAAGCCTGCTTGAAAGGTCACTACATTACATCAAGTGCTAATTTGCATGTGCTAATTTGCATATCTGTGACTCTGAAGCAGAGTTTTTCTTCCATCACGCTCTACCTTCCCTGCTTGTGTAGCAGGGCTATTGCCCAGCCACCTTTACTTGATTGGTCACTACCAGTCCCCACAACGCCATTCCACTGGCAAATAGGGAGTCTGAATTCCTTTTTGAGGTACAGATAACCCCAGCATTGAGTGTTGAGTGTTTGGAGTTGCAAAAGACAGAGTTGATTCCACCTGAAGGTGTCCAGTGAGATGACATTTTATCTGGCTGTATTTGGCAGGGTTGACCCTAGAATAGGAAAGTTTGCTACTGTTTTGCCTACAATGTGTTTGTGTCTTGTGAACGCGTTCCCCTTTCCTGTCTTTTTAAAATGTTCTAATACTGTCTCCATGCTCCCTCATTTAGTACTGATATAAGCACTGTACTGATGGGGCTGCTGGTCATTTGGTTTGCTGTGCACTTATGCAGATAAATATTGCACAACACTTAGAGGAGTCTGTTTGCAGTGATAGTGTGTGTGCATAGATTAAGGGGAGCACATGGTGAAGCAGAATTGGATAAAGGCTAGTCCATCATTGTCTGTTTTATTAATTATAGCCTTTTTGTAGTTTTTTTTATTTTTATTTTTTTATTTTTTACTTTTCTGTTGCCCAAAACCAGCATAGCATTTTAGTGTTATTTTAAATCTCAGTACCTGCTTTGACATTTTAGTATTTCATTTTATAATAATAAAGTGGTCATCTATTCGTATAACAGCATTCTTCTTACCCTGTTTTAAAAAAATTGTGCAATTACACTCAATTCCACATCTCGGTCTACTCTTATTTACACTTATATGTGTAATGACTTATATATAGGAGCTACTCTTGGGTGGACCTGGGAAAGGTCAATGGCAACCAAGGTCAAATTTAAAATGATTTGGTGGCAATGGTAGCCAAGGGTAGCTCTTCCGCCTAGTTGGGCACCTCACTCTCTCCATAGAAATGGCAATGGCACAGCCAGCCCTGAGCAGTTTATGGTCTGCCCAAAAAGACACTAAGCATTTTTTCTTAGGAAAAAAAAATCTCTGTTTCCAGTCTTTGTACCAAGCTAAGCTAACTGGTTGCTGATGGTATCAATCTGTTATCTCTTGGCAAGAAAGTAAATAAGGGTATTTCCCAAAGTGATGAAATGTACTGTGTGCTCAGTTAAGTACCACAGTGTACACTTTAATAAACAGAGTCAAAACGTTTCCACATAAATATTTTTTTCTTTGATATTGATATTTAACAGTTATGCAGATCTTATTAGGTTATCTGTCTGCTTCCAGTCTTTGTGTCCAGCACAGGTCTGGGATATGTTTAGATTGGCAAAACACAGAGATGGGACGTGCATCAGTCTCCATTCGCATCTGACTTCTTTTTTATTTGAAAAGTGCAATTTCAAAAATGCATTAGTTTGGCTGTCAAAGGAACATTTTAGCACTGCCTGATTGACTAAAAGCTGTTTTCCACCACACATCAAGCCTGTGGTCAGAAGAAAGGAACTTTTGTAGCTTTTGTACTAAAATCCTGTCAGTGTTCAAAAAAACCCACATCTGTCAATCCCTAATTCAGAACACATGGCAGAAAGTCTTCAAGCATCAGCCAGCCCAGCACACTGTACAGTGATCTGTGGATGTGAGGCCGGTGAACGGTACAGTGATGTCCCAGTGGTGGAAGCTTCCCCCTTACTCTTGTCAGGAGGGGAGGAAGGCAGATGGAGGAGCTAGGAGCATTCAAAGAAGCCTGGAAAGACAATAAATCACCCAGGAACGCCAGAGGGCCTAAGCAGCAAAGCACGCTCTGTGGATGGAATAGCTGATGAATGATGTGGAGACACTGGTCCATAATGAAAAGGTGGATAAACAAAAGAGATGGAGTTGGTAAGGGGATATGTGGAGTTAGTGGCTGGAAATAAAGGGAAGAGAAAGACAAAGGAAAACAGAAGGAAGTTGTTTACAGTAGAAGCAGGGAGGAGAGTGGAGAGCACATGCTGCGGTGAAGACACAGCCTAACTGAGGACCATCCCGACAGGATTTCTCAGACGATGATTTTCTCCACAATTTCAGTCGGCAGGGTTTCAGGTGTTTTTACAGTAATTTTAAGATAAAATAAGATATTCCTTTATTGATCCCCCAGAGGGGAAATTTGTGTGTTACAGCAGCAGAAAGACATACACAAGTACAGATAGGTAGAGAAACCTAAAATAAAATAGATAAATTACAAGTATATATAAATATAAATAGATACATAATTAAATCTAAATTCAAACTTACACCCAATAGCAGTACACTTAAAGTAGCCACAATTGGTGTTGTACATGAACTGATACTGGTGCAATACAGTCTCAAGCAAAGTGTCATAGTAATGTGATTAATAGCAGCAAAGGCAGCAGATTATAATATACCTAAGAGTAATATGATCCCGTCAGCTATAACAGAGTACACCGGAATATTATATAACATGATTATGTATGTAATTATACTTAGAGTTCTGTGTTCATAATATAGAGATATGTTAAACAGTAAAACACACATCCTAAGGGCTGGATAGGCCCTTAGGCTTTAGGGCACTACTACCTGCCTAATGAGTGATCAGAAGGTCTGCGTCAGGCGTGGGAACCAGGGCAACCTAATGAGAAGTGGGCTACTGGAACAAGGACAAGACATTCATGGACAAGAACGGAGAATAGGGAACTGTTGGAATGCTACTACACAAGTAATTGACAGGGGTTATATGCAGAGAATGTGGAAGCTATGGATTCTTCAAAATCCAACATCTAGACTAACAAAGAAACAATTAGTAGCTCAGTGTTCCAACATTGAAGATGTACAACACAAATGCTATGGCAAGGGGGGCCAGGACAACAGGTCAGGAGGGAGATACCATCATCATCCCGACCCAAGGTTGGGTACCAAGCCCCAATAACTACAAGTCTATACAATGCAGAGAGGCTTAACACAAACACACACAGCTGACCTGAGATTGAAGATCATAACCAAGAAGGACACCTGGATCCTCCGGAGCTGATTACCTAGACTAAGTGAAGTAATTTTTTACATTACATTTAGGCATTTAGCAGACGCTTATATCCAAAGCGACTTCCAAATAAGAGCTTTACATAAAGTGCATGAAGTACCCACTGAAAGTCTACTAGTAGATATGAATGCAGCACTACAGACAATCCCTAGTGCAACCATCACCAAGGCCAACTTGCTGATATACACCACAGCAACAGTGATCTTTAAGATGCTTGGTAACAAGATGAAAAAGAGAAGCCATAAAGAGCAGTATCCTCCATGGAGAAGGAGGATGGAGGCCAAGATCAAGGTAACACAGAGGGAAGTTAGCCAGCTATCAGAACTACAGAAAGGTGTGACGAAGAAAGGGCTGCCTAAGAAGTACAACAACCTGCCCATACCTGAGGACCTGGAGACTGCCAAACAAAGACTCACAGCCCTGGCCTGAAGAGGTACACCAGAGAAGTAGAAGTTAGGAGAATAAATAGAATGTTCTCCACTGAACCATCCAAAGTGTATTCTCAGTGGGAAAGTTACATGATAGCAGACCCACCAAGGCTGGAGACAGAGCAATACTGGAAAAACATATGGGAAAAAGAGGCATCACATAACCAGTGGCTAGTGGGCCTAAGAGCAGACCACACCAACCTCCCTGAACAGGATCCAGTAACCATCACAGTGACAGACATCCAAGAAAGAGTCTCAAGTATGAAGAGCTGGACAGCACCAGGCTCTGACATGATCCACACCTATTGGCTAACTGCCATACATTGTCATGCTTCAGCTTTCCCCACCCCTGTGTGCCTTCCCCTGGTGCTATTACCCTGATGTCTCTCACCTGTGTCTCGTTTGTGCCGCTCCCTCTGTGTATTTAGTCTCTGGTTTGCCAGTTCATCTTGTCTCTTTGTCAAATGTGCCGGCCTTTAGCTTTATAGCTTGTGTAAGTTCTGCTCAAGTTTTTTCTTCGGATTGTTTCCCAAGTGTTTATTTTGTTACTTTTTACCTTTTTGCCATTTTACTGTGCAGTATTTCTTTTTCCACCACTTTTCAATAAACTCCTGTGTGTCGTCCAAACCTCCGGATCTCTGGTCTGCATTCCTGAGTCTGTACCTTAGTTCTACTAAGCTACTAATGGATGAAACCCACCCTGACTGGTTACCTGAAGGCTGGACAGTACTGATCCTTAAAGATCCCCAGAAAGGAGCATACCATCCAACTACTTGCCAATAACCTGCCTCTGCACAACATGGAAACTCCAAGCATCATATCGGCAATGATGACTAGGCACATGGCACAATTCATGAGCATCAGCTGCTGGCAGATAACCCGAGACTGTAAGACCAGACAGACCAATCTGTGCACCACCTGGATTGACTACAAGAAAGCCTACGACTCAATGCCACACACATGGATCCTGGAATGCTTGGAACTGTATAAGATCAACAGGACTCTTAGAGCCTTCATCAAGAACTCATTGGGGTTGTGGAAAACAACATTAGTGGCCAACTTCAAGCCAACTGCACAAGTCACCATCAATTGTGGCATATATAAAGGAGATGCTCTGTCCCCACTGCTGTTCTGCATAGGCCTGAACCCTCTCAGCCAGATCATCACTAAGACTGGCTATTGATACTGACTATGGAATGGAACAACCATCAGCCACTTGACATCAAGTTGTCTGCCAGAAGTGAACAAGACATCGACTCTACAGCCACGACATTAGAATGTCATTCTGACTAGATAAATGTGGTCGGATGGAAGGTATTCAGAACTGAAGGGATTAGGCTACCAGAAGGAGACAAAGCAGACAGGGACAGCTTGAGGACCTTGGGAGCATGCAAGCAAATTGGAACCATGAAGAGGCCACAAGAAAATCAGCTATAGCCACGTACCTTCACAGAGGGCAGCAAGTCCTGAGAAGTTAGCTTAATGGAAAGAACAAGATCCGAGCTATCAACACCTATGCCCTGCCCATCATCAGATTCCCTGCTAGCATAATAAGCTGGCCAAAAGATGAGATAGAAGCCACTGATATAAAGACAAGGGAGCTACTCACAATGCATGGATGATTTCACCCCAAGTCCAGAACCTGAGACTGTACACTAAGCAGAAAAAAGGAGGCAGAGGACTAGACAGTGTCAGAGCCACTATCTGAAACAACAAAGATCCATGAGTACATCAGGAAGATGGCCCTAACTGATGAGGTGCTTAGGGAATACCTCAGGCAGCAGAAGCCCGGTGAGGAAGAAGAGTAGGTGGAACCATCATGGAAGGACAAACCACTGCACGGTATGTACCACTGGCAGATAGAAGATGTGGCTGATATCGAGAAATCCTACCAGTGGCTGGAAAAGGCTGGACTGAAACACAGCACAGAGGCACTAAGCATGGCAGCAGAAGAACAAGCTCTAAGCATAAGATCAATAGAGGCCATGGTCAACCTCACCAGACAGAACCCCAGATGCACAATGTGCAGAGATGCTCCTCAGACAATCCAACACATAACAGCAGGGTGTAAGATGCTAGCAGGCAGGGCATAGATGGAATGCCATAACAAAGTGGCTGGCATAGTGTACAGGAACATCTGTGTCGAGTATGGGTTGTGAGTCCCAAGGTCACAATGGGACACACCTCCAAAGATGGTTGAGAGTGACCAAGCTAAGATCCTGTGGGACTTCCAGATACAGACTGACAATCTAGTGATGGTGAACCAACCATACATAGTAGTGGTGGACAAACAGCAGAAGAAGGCAGTAGTAACAGATGTAGCGATTCCAAGCAACAACAACATCAGTAAGAAGGAACACAAAAACTGTGAGAAGAACTAGAAAATATGTGGAGTGTGAAGGCAACAGTGGTCCCTGTGATAAATGGAGCACTTGGGGCTGTGAAACCCTGAACTGGGTAAATGGCTCCAGCAGATTCCAGGAACAACATCAGAGATCCAGAAGAGCACAATCCTAGGAACAGATCGCCCGCAGGGGCGAGTGGGGAATATACCAAAATATTCAATTAGACAATCACACATGCTGTCATAATGTTGTAGTGGTTATGTCATTGTCATTGTTTATGTGTATTTGTCTGTGCTTATGCACTTTTGTATGTTTACATTTTTTGATATGCCATACACCTGCCAGGGACTGCAGGGGCTGCAGTCAACAAAGCCAGAGAAGCTGTCTATACACACAATTATTATACACAGTTCTTGCTATTTATGTATGTACCTGTTTTAATGATATCTTAATCACCATCATCAAAATTCAGACATAGCACTCATATTGAGTGACTTTACAAAGTGCTTTTCTCACACAGAACTGGGCTGGGTTAATTTTAACTGATGATATGCTAGTCTGGCAGAGGTCCACTGGAAGGAGCACTACTCTTTGCTAATACATGACAGCTAGCTAACATTAGGTTACATCCATGGTTGTGTGTGAGCAAACAGTGGCAGAGAGAAGTAGATTTGCTATTCAAGAGTTCCCGGTGAACTCGTGGAGACCATTGCCATAGGTTTGCAGCGATGCCAGAGGTTTTGTAACTTGGTTTTAATTTGTTATTTGAAGTTGTAAAAAAGGGGTGAGACATCATGATTGACAGCTGCGAGTGTGCTTGCAATTGGTTCGCACGATTGTATAGGCCAGAACTTGATACCACAGGTCTACCGAGGATCACTACTGCGCAGACTTTGGCTCCAAATGATGTCACCAGTGCAACATGGCAGGGAGTGGAGAGGCATTTTTATATACAGTCTATCTCTCCTCATCGTGTAATCCGCATCTGAGGGCCACAGATTGCTTTAGAAAATCCTATGTATGCTAGTCTGAAGTCTGTGTGAGGGGTGCACATTCTCACTGCACATTATGTTTATATACATCTGGCCTCTGGAGTCACAGTCAATATAATGATGTTTGCTTTCAGGACCGCTGCCCCTACACTTACTGTGAGCTGTAATGTAACTGCTCAAAAATGACAGCTTTTTCTTTCATTAAGCAAAACTATTTTACTTGCAGAATGAGCTGTCACAGCCGATCAGAGCTCATGTTCTCACTGCTTCAAGAGGCAGAAAAGAACAAAACAGAGAACTGCCTGGGCCTTCAGAACCTCACAACACCAGTTTGCTTTAACTTTCATCCAGGTTCAACTCAGCAGCTGAGGCCATATGAGGAGAAGTGGCTTACTTGTTTCATCTCTACTTTGCTTCAGCTGATAAGCCACAGTTCAGAAGCCAGAGATTAGCCAGAGTAGCAGCTCCTTGGTTGTCATTGACGGTATTGCCTGGAGCTTTTTAAGCTACAAGTCAGCAACATTTCTCTGCTCACTGCAAATGTGCTAAACAAGAAATGTTTATACTCAAATTTGCTATATATAAATTAGAACATAATCAGCAAAATGCCACTCTGCTGCCTTTACATGGGCTTACTGGAACATTGTATGCTAATTATTTATTATTATTTATTGATTGTGAATTCTATTAACGCTAACCTGAGGAAAGTCCTGCTGAGATGTCACCAACACATCAGCTGTCCTACACACTCCACCAAACCATGTTTCAACTCCTTTTCATGACAGATATAAGGCCTTCCCTCGCTCCCCCTTCGGCAAAAAAGATCACGTCTCAGTTCTGATTGTGCCTGCCATAGGCAGAAAGACAGACCAATGATGTAGACAATTCAATGCTGGTCTGACCAATCAGACTCACCTTTATATCACTGATTACAAAGTGGTATATGTTTCAGGACAACATAGACACATATACATGGATGCAGCCATTAGCTACAGCGATAAAAGACAATACAGGATGGAGTCTAACTACACCAGAAACAATCAATCACATGGTTTGTTACTGTAATTATTTCTACTTAACTGTTAGGAAACTTTTAACACAAAGTATTCTACAATTAACTCTGGTACAATAGGTCGCATGTCACGAAAATTTAATTGTTTTGGGAATTAGAACAAATGATCGATGTTTCTTTTATGTTGGTTGTGTTTTTGTGAGGACAGTTTTTATTTGATTGTTTGAACCATTTTTTCTCCAGAGGACACCAGCTGAGCTCCCTATTCTTTTCTATTGTCCTGTATCACAGTTATACAGCCCTACACAGTTACACTGCCTCAGCTTTGTACTGTTGGCCTGTTAGCATCTCCACTGCAGCAACTGGGGCTTCACTACTTTGTACAGGGGCATCTCCACTGTAGATGAAGGAGGGGAGAGGGTGATTCATTCACCTTCCCCCTCCCATATTTCCTTGACAGATGTTTCATACTGCTGCGCTGTGTGGGAAGATTAGGATCTTATAGCTATTACATACTGTCATATATAAAGGTATCCAGATTGTAACAATGGTGGTGATAAATGGGAAATGTGATATGAGAGACAGGCATTCTATGTGATTTTATGAAGAGTTATAAATATGTTTAATGGTGTGCATTATCATATTTCAGAGGTGTAGACAGTCTGAACACTGCTGGAAAATTGAGATAGAACCAGGTCACGGTGTGATGCCCTGCTCCCCTATAATAGGCAAATATGTTGTACACACATACATATACACATACATATTAGTGTGCTTTGGCTGTATATTTTAGCCTTATTTGCTAAGCCGCATGATTCAACTGCCTTTTCGTGTGTGTGCAATGTGATCTGAGAACTGCACCTGATGAACTCACTTACACACTTTCCTAAGTAATAACTTCTGTTTGACAAGTATTTGATACAGATGAATGAATTTGACTTGACGTGAAATTAATTTCTCCTGGATCTCATTTTCCAAGTCATCTGATATGTATTTATGTGAGTGTATCTTTGTGTGTGTGTGTGTGCATTAGTCACTGAAAGCTGTACTGCAGCTCCTTGGTGACTCCTGCAGCATCAGTGAAGAAATATCTTCAGACAGAACATCATTTTTTAAAGATATCTAAGGGAAATAAACACAGACACTTACCTGTTTTTTTTTAGTGGATGTCAGTTGATCCAGTGGTCACCCATTCAATCATCCATCCAACAACAAAATATAGACAAAAAAGGGCAGATATTCATTCACTTGCTGTGGTTGTTGGTAGTCCATAAAGGATGAATCATAGTGTTGTTGATGACCCCCTGCGCTTTTAGTAGTGCCACTGGCAGGCCAAATATTCTACTACAAAAGAAAAATCTAAATCTATTTGGGAAATTACTAAGAGATTTACTACCGAAGAGAATAATTATTTTATGATAAAAGCTCAGGATACTACATTTACTGACTGCAGCTGGTTCTGTTGTCATCACATGATCAGACGCTTGATAACAGGTGGATTGTGTGTGGGGCGGACCCCTTTCCCTAAACACTTTTCCTTGACCTCAGTGGAAAACATCATGGACGAAGAGAATCGGACTCTGCACTCACACTATAGGCTACGTAAATATGTGACGGTGGATGTTATTGACGTGGGTCTGCTGAAGTCGCTTTAACTGTTACTGCTGCAAGGAATTGTGGGACAGCATTATCTCATTATCTATGCTAAAAGGGACCAGAAAGAAAGCATTGAATCAGCTTTCCTTAGCATTTAGAGAATTCCACCAGCTCTGGTCATGGCTGCTACAGATACTTCCAGGTCATTGCCTCAGTTAAAATATTTCACCGAATGCCGTTGTCTCTGGTGTCAGGTGTGATCTTTCCCCGGCCTGGTCGATGACCTTTGACCTCCTCCCAGTGGATGCTGAGTGGTTTTTGTCTAGTGTTCCGCAGATTCAGTCTCTTGTCCAGAGTCCTTGTTTCACTGATGCAGTAGTGTTCTCCACAGCTGTCACATGTGATGTCACCATGATGTCATACACCAGTCCGGTCTTCCTCCCAGGGGCGTCCTGTCTTTAGGGTGCAGTAGCAGAGATCTGACATTCACGTGAGGTTTCCTGTCTGATCATCAGACCGCTCACTTTTATTGCCCCACTGGGCCTGTTTCTCTCAGCAGTTACTTTGAGAGTGAGTACAATGTTACCATAGACCGAACAGATGGGCACTATGAAAGAAAACCATGCTGTTAAAGCTGAGCTACAGATTTAAGTTGCTTTACTAATTTTGACTTTTCAACAAGGCTCGTTAGTAACAGTCACTACAGAGACTCCGGCCATGTCTGGACTAACCTGTTACGGGGCTCCATGGCAAAAAATGTCATGTTGAACTTGGGGCTGGGACTGTGTGCTTACAGTAGTAGATTAGTGTTAGATGCTGCCACCATGTGGACTTTGTTATTACAGCTGGTAAAAATATTTACACCAGTATACACCACTACATGATTCCAACACATCGCCATACAAATGACACGTGAACCAAACTGCCGTTTTCATGCACTTCTTTAATATATCAGTTTTTCATATTCACAACAAATACATTAAGCTCTTTCTCCTTATGATACAGCCTTAAATATTTTTACACTCAACCATTTTTCTCAGAAGTCTGCCTATCAAAATGTCTTTTAATCTTTCTCTTTATTTTGAACATTTAATAATTTCTTACATTTGTAGTCTCCATGCCTCCTAGCAAAATGACAGTATTTCCTTTGTACAACTATTTACAGGTGAAAAAAAATCCATAACATTTTTTTTAATGAAAGTTTTCAGTTGAAAGGAATTGTTGGGTTTAAGGTGCAGGCAAAGAGGATAGATAGGGAATGTTTAAGAAGAAAAAGGAAAATGAAAGTAGAGAAAGGCTGAACAGAAAGTTCTGGATGAAGAGGAGGTGGTGAGATCAGAAGCGGGTGATGGAGCTCAGTGATTTCTGATTCTGTGAAGGTTTAGCAGATATCTGTGAAAACATTCTCAGAAAAAAAAGATCTCCAAGGAAAATAAATACAGCGCTCTGAAAGACAATACGGTTTACTTCCTCATGTCCCGTAATGTGAAAGGTGAGTAATCGTAAAACGTTCAACAGCAGACCCCAGTACAGCAGAAAACCGCTATCTCCTCTCTGAAGGATGATATGGATGCCTGTGGAAGAGGACTAAAGATGTGCTAAAAACAAAATGTAGGTATAATGCCAAGTCAGAATTAAAGAATTTAATTCTTTAAATCTAGTCAGAATTCTGAGATTGTTTGTAGAATTCAATGATTAAACTCAGACTTTTTTTAGACAGACAGAATTTTAATCAGAGAACCATTTTCTTCCACGACCTCAGCCTCTTCTGTAGGTACCAGTATTATTGGACTAGTATTTTGTACTGAGGACAGAGCATCTTCATTATCTAAAACTTTTACATTTCGTGTCAGGGAGGTTCGTGGCGGTTATATCTCTAGTGAGTCAAAGTGTCCCTCACAACCGGAACAAGGTCAAATCTCGTCTGAAAAGGTCAGTGACATGTCAGCCCAGGTTCTTCAGATGTTTGAAGACACTGTGGACAGAGAGGAACCTCCATCATATCAGAGGGGTTACATGACTGGGTGATATGTACTAGGCCTACATTGTCCCTGATTAGTCTAACCCTAAACTGGGAGTCAAGTATAGGTAATGGGCAGATAATAGCAGAGTAGTAAACCATGTCTGAAGTGGCTGTCTGCTATTGGCAGGTCTTTAGTGCCAGGTGATTCCAGCTGGTTCTAAGACGGTACACTCAAAAACCCAACCAACACCACCTTGTGCTCAACAAGTGTGTCATCAGCGTTTGACACACAAGAAGGCAGATGCTGCTGAGGCCAACCTCAATCCACTGCGTGTGTCTCGGGAAAACAAAGCACCGCGTGCCTGCATGGGCAGGTAGCATGCAGTAACTGCACTGGATGTTTACAATAGAAAACGGAGAAATAAGTTTTTCTACCAAGTAAATTTGTGTTAACTGGGGTTTTGTTTCCTGCCCGCTGCCCTGTCAGGCTTTCTAGCAACATCACTGCGTCCCTTAAAAAAACTACTTATCTCCATATCGACTTAGAAAACAATAGCCTAGTTTATTAATGGCCTGCACATTTTATGAATGCCCCCTGCTGGAGTACATTGCACAGCCTATTGTGCTCATACACTGGATTTTAAATTTGGAACAGATCATTTCAGATTTCAAAATAAAAAGCCCTACCCTGTTCTACACTATGAAAATAAGACTTACGTTGTAGTAAACCTGGAATTACCTTTTAAAAGCTCTACCCCCCGCTGCTATGCAACATGCAGCACACTGCAAGGCCAAATGAAGTGCACCTGTATCTACAGAGTGACATCACCTGGGACCAAAGACCACCCAACAGCAGGTGGATATTAAGTACACTGCTTTGACCAGTAGATATCCGGCTTCACACAGATTTGTGTTTGGTTACTCTTCACATTTTAATCACACTTTGGGGACATGGGTTTGTCTGCTGGCTTGACCTAGGCAATGTGACGTTAACAGACATGTCAGCTTTGTGCATCCAGTCCTGATAGATAGATATGTTTTGGACCGGTTTGGAGTGTTTTTTCAGTTTTGATGGAGCCAGGTTAACAAGTTAGCCATTATGGTTAGAGACTGGATCACCTGTAATGTTTTGAGACATTTCAGTCACTGAGCAGCTTATACTGTTATGGTCAATTTGTTATGGGAAGAAAGTTAAAAATACTTACTCACTGGATGAGAACGTCTCTACTGATAATGTTCCTTCAAGGATTGAGCAGTTCTTCCTCACTCCCTCACCATTGACTTGTAGGAGACCTTTCTTAAAGTAAACGATGTTTGTCACTTTGCACCTGCCTGACACCATGCACGTTGTTACAAAATTTTTCTACAAGTTTGTATTTTGAACATTCTTCTTTTAAACACATTTTAGTGACTTTAATGTCCAAATGACAGGAGGCGGCGATCCAGGATGGTGATGAGACGCAAGACTGTCTTGGTCAGAGCCAGTAGCTTGCTGTCTGCTTCCAGTCTTTGTGCTAAGCTAGGCAAAACGTGTCACAGGTCTATCTGTCCGGGGCACACGAAGATGGTATTGATGAGAAAGATGACATAAGTGTATTTCCTAACATGTTAGCCTGACCATAAAAGGTAGGCAACACATAGCTGCAGGTGGGGGATGTATAGGGGTTAGTTAATGATGGAAAGCCGTACACGATCCTTGATGAATGTGAAGAACCAGCCTGTCAGTGTTTGGATAAACCCTTCTACTATGTGCTCTCCCTCCACGACATCCATTCATCCGGCCAGCAGTCTCGATCGCTCAGCTCTCATCACTGTCGGTATTGTGACATACTCGGCTGTTGGAGGCTTCATCAGAGACAGTCCTTATATGACAACTGAGCCTTCCCAGCAAAATATTCACAGTTCAGCCCCTGCAGATCACTCATGCATTGGAAATTGAATTTTGGGTCATCAGCTCTGTATGTCACAATTTATTCCTCAATAAAAAAAAGAAAAAGGCAAGTCGCTCATTTGCTTGGGTCCATCTCTGCAAAGTGCAAGTATACGAGTCACAAAGACTAAAACAAGCGTCAAAAGAAAGACTGGTAGCTTCAAAAAAATTCACATAAATAAGTAAATATCTGCAGGCCTGCCTGTACAGAAAAAGGCAAACATAGACGATAACAAAATAAAAAGAACCTGTTATAACACTTATTACACAAGCTGGAATGAAAAAAGTACAGGTGCATGTGTGTAGAGAAAGTAAAAATGTCTAACAGAACTCTCCATATGATCACCAGTCCTTTCAGAAGGTAATGCTGCAGCCTGCTATTCAGCAGCTGCAACAAGTAAGGTCCTCATCTTAAGCTGAGTGCAATATTAAAGCCACATGATGAAAAAAGAACAAAATGACACGACATGCACAAAAAAACAAACAAATCTGAGGTTGTGTTTTGGCGAAAACGATGAGAAGCAAAGGAAAAGCTTTGTTGCAAAGATGCTGTGTAACAACTTCGAAGCTTAAAAAAGCCACAAGTACTGTACACACTCCTTAGCTCAGTGTAAATGCTGGGCAGCAGCTCGGCTTTGACCAGGCTCTTTAAGCAGAATACGAAACCCCTCATGTCACTTACATCCCCTAACAAAGCTGCATTTTTCCTCCCTATGAACAGCTCCTGTGGTCGGCTCCGGATGTTTCAACCAGAACTTTACGGAAAGAACTGCTTCTGCTGTTTTCACGTAGACATCAAATCCAAAAAAAGGTGGAGCATCTCGTGAGCAAAACCTTTCCAAAACTCTAAATCTAGAATGACCTGTTTCTCATTTGTCGGCTTAGATCAGGCCTTATAAACAGAATAAGAAATCCGTCTTGTGTAGCTTCCATCCCATAAACAAAAAGAACGGCTCCTGTTGTTGGCACAACAGTGCAGTGCAAGTTTTTGAAAAGGTAGAGCAAAATCTTTCAGTAGATAAACAACTGTTGCTGTTTCATGACGGGTGTCAAATTTGTTGGGGAAAACAAGAAGGCAAAATACAGTATTTTGCAGAATTTTGTCAGCATTAAGCTGAAAAAAGAAAAGAAGAAAGCAAAGGCCTGTCCTGCTAAAGAAACAAATGACCAAAAAAAACTCAGCAATATTAGCAAGTGCTAGCTAAAATCTGAAACATGAGAAACAAACAAAACAATAATAATAGATCCGTCTCTCAAGTCATCTTCCTTCGGGGTTAACTCCTGCTGAGTGACGTACAGCTCATCTCGGTACCGGGCTAACACCTGGCCTTCCATCTCAACCGATGAACAGGAGGCCTCTTCCCCTTCTACAGGCGCCACTCTGCCGTCGCTCAAAGTGCAATTCAGCAGCCCGGCTGATAAATCAGCCTCCTTTCTCACCCACAAAGGAAATTACTCGATGAGTGGCCCCCAAAGCCTCGACTTCTCCTGACGTTTCACCTCCGTCTCTCCTTCCCTTTGCCTTCATCTTCTCCCTCCAGTGGGCGAGTCGATCAGTGGAGTTTTCCGTGTCCTCCTTAATCTCTTCTGGTATGGATATCTTTGTGTCTTGTTTAATTTTCTTCTCTTTTGTGTCATTTAAGTTTCCTTGTTTGTATTTTTCCTAATTCAGTTTTGTCTGTCACTGTGGCTGTTTGACTGCTGGACAGCTTTTTGTTGGATGGACTCCAATGAAGCTGCCTTCTTCAGGTTGACAGAGGAAGAAAAAAATGCACATTCTTTGAGACTATTTGTTCAGTTTTTTCAGTAATGAATGAATCCACCGCATGGACACGAGACCTTTGAGAAGTGACGAGGGATGGACTGTTGGGATCTGCAGCACTTACTTAAATGCCGAAAACTCCCCTGAAAAATAATTCAGATATGGAGAAAATTAGTGTGTAAGCACTGTTACAGCAGCCACAGTAGTGTCAATTATCAGGTTTAGCCATTGGTGTCGCTTCATTATATAGTTAACCTCAACCAATTCAAATTAAAACAGCACTGAGAGTGGACATTTATTTTGAGCTAACTGTCTCCCCTCAAGCAACCCTGACTTGAAATGCTGAAATGTCTATCTTAACAATACAGCTCTTCCCATGCCCTAATGAATTAATTAATATAAATCATCTACATGATATACACACACATACATATACATATACACACACACACACACACACATATATATGTGCATCAGATTTTGCTTAATCATATGTATACTTTATTTAAGTATTTACAACTAAATATTTTTTACAATGTTGTGATGAGTTCGGTTTGTCCATCATGTGAGTTTCCTGTTAGATGTATTATGGTTTTTGAGGACCTTAACGATTGAGAAGCTGCAACAAAAAGGAATCCATAACCTTCAGTGGGGTTGTGCCAAGCATACAGAAGTGTTGGGAACATATCATATCACATATCATTTTAACAAGGCCTCTGTTCCAACAAAAAGAAACCGTACTATTTCAAATTTCATCACATTTATCACTAAAATGTCTAAAAATGTGTTTTGTCCTTGTTCGTATTACTATCGAGATGGAAAAGCCTGTAAAACGAGCTGTTGGACCACCATGGGAGGCAAAAACTCCCCTGTAACACAGGATTACAACACATTCATATTCTCTCTGAATGTACTGCAATGCAATACAAAAAAACTTTTTTTAAATAAAGATGTTTTAATCAATATTTCTTAGAGGATTTATGTGTTATGTGTGTGTGCTTTTACTTTGATCCTTGTATTTTTTTTACACCTTTAGTGTAAAGACATTTGTGAACTGAGGCCAATGTTGACAATCCTTCCCTCTTCAGTGGACTAGATTACAGTCAGGGTTAGCTAGTTAACACACTAAAACAAATAGGTCCTCACAACTACTGTTAAGACTGATGTTTGTGCATGTTGTATGAGCTCACCGTAGCCACCGGCCTGGATGGGGGTTTTGGGTGAGGCGCAGGCGTACAAGCTGAAGTCCTCCGTCTGAAAGCCGGCTCGGTTTAATGAAGGCTCCGAGGCGCTGCGGTGGATTTTGGGTAATGAGCGAGCCAAAAGCTCAATGGACGCCAAGATCTGACAAAATACATAGAACACAGGGTCATGAGTCAGAATCAGTATGGTCACCATTAACAAAAGGTGTGTGCTGTGTTTGGAGCATGTAACTACTGAGTCACTGCTTCAGTTTAGCTGCTTTCTTTCCAGCTTGTGAACCTCTGAGGCCATCTGGTGGCAAAGCCAATCAATTCTCCATTAATTAAAACCTGTGAGGTAATTGGACCAGGTGAAAAAAAGCTATGCAACATTCACAGAACTCATAAAAAGAAAAGAAAACATTTTTAAAGATCACATCGGTCTTCTGGGCCTACATCACATTCTAGAGTCTCAACATCACTGAAATACTCTTCTGTCCTGTTAAGGTAGCATCAGTGAAACTTCCTGTTGATGTTGAGGACAGGGAGGGAGTATGCTTAAGCAGCTGGATGCTTTTAATGTGAAACATCTGTGTATTATATATATAATATTGTATTTCATGGACAGTAGCTTCATACCAACTAAGTGAGTGTCATATGTTGTAGAGGTGGGATGTTGTAGTGCTGTGGAAATGGACATTACACCGACTTTATCAAGAGAACAGGTAAAAATGGAACAGCATTAAAAGCAACGTGTCTCACTAACATATGAAAAATGCATCTGTAATAAACAGGCACAGTTAGAAATGAAGGCCTGTCTCTAGTTCAAGCCTGTTGCCTGTTTTAAAATAAATATCTGGTTCTCTCTACAATTAAAGGAGGTAAAAAGAACATTTTCATTCAGCTGTGGCACCTTTGTAACAAATCATATGCATCTGTCACCTCCCAATGAAATACAAAAGCATTAGCATTTATTTGTCTCACCTGAGGGAAGAGAGGTCGCTCCTCTCTCTTCTTCTTCAGGCAGTCAGCCATCAGTCTCTTCATGGCTTTCGGACAGTTGCTGCGCACCTTGCTGAGGTCAGGAGACAGGTAACCTCGACCCACCATGAATATGATCTATGGGAAAGACAAGATGTGAGTCATTATAATATGTGGGGGTGTTGAAATGTTGTAGAGCTGTAGCTTCCAGTAGAGTTCAAAGTGTGACTGGACTGTGCCACTGGAAGACTTGTACATTCTTTACTCGTGTTGATTTTATTATTAAGTGAAAAAGCTGTTATTAATTGATTCATTATATTGCATCAAAAGAAATTAGCACCACGTTCGCAGTAGCATACCATAATTAACTGCCTGTAAAAAAAGTAATTAAATGCTGCGGTGGTGTTATTTTTCGATTGTTTCTAAAAGACGAAGCCTTAACGCGACTAAAACAACACTCCAAGTGCATTTTGTCCAAACAAGGTTCGTTTGGCAATCATCTCAATATTGTAAAATAAAAGCCCTGTGAATATAAGGGACAGTTGAACTGTCGCAACAGTACAGGTAATCCTCTCGCTCCACTCCGCCATGTTTGGTGTCGTATGAAGCTACTCTTTCCATTGATACCAAGCATAGTGTAATCAGAGCTAATCAGCTTCGCCCCGAGAGCCCCCAAGAGCCCTCGTATACGGGGGCAAGTCGACCCCGCCATACTAAAACGCGTCTCGGGGGCATTGAAACGCGCGTCATCATAGTCGTGTGACACAAACTCGACCAGTAATCCACAGGGGACTGAGCCAAAGGCCTCGGGTGGAAGAGGTTAAATCATACTTTTTGTTATTAAATGTATTTATTTGTTTGTTGTTGCCTCACAGCAAGAAGGTCTTTCTGTGTTTGCTGAGAATGGGTTAAATACAGAGAATGAATTTCCCTATGGGGATAAATAGAGGATTACTTACTTACTCAGGAAAATGTTTTGCATTTCAATGTACAATTAAATCAAACAACCAACTGAGAGATTAATTCATGAAAATGAATGAAAAGAATCAATAGAAGCAGCTGTCGGTGTAATTAACATTCCTGAAGGAGTGGAATCATCATTCATGCAGGTGACACCAACATTCTCGTATAGGTTCTATTATACAAACCATTTATAATATTTTTTCATATTTTTATTGTCAAGTTTTCTATGTTTTATTTCTTGACTTTTATAATACTTTTTCTCTCACTTTCTCTCACTCTCATTTTCTCTCACTATGTTTTGTGTTATGCACCAAAATACCAAAGCAAATTCCTTGTATGTGAAAACCTAATTGGATATAAAGCTGATTCAGATTTTGGCCAAATGCAATTAGGATTATATTATTGGAGGCAGATACGCTCATGCTGTTTATTAGATTTGAAGGCATGCTGATAGTCCACTAGTAGCCTACAGCTCTACAGTTCCCCAGTGGTTTTCTTCTCTGGATCTTACGTATTTAGTCTGTGTAAGGAGATTTACTTACAGTAATTGCTTATTGTTTATGTTGTTTAATAATGTAAAGATCACCACCCACGTTGCATCAGACTGTATTTTTATTCACCGGAAGCATTGTGTTGTAATGGAAAAAATGACTAAATGAAACCGCCAGGATGTGTTTCTCAGAAAACCCTTAACAACATAATGCAATAAATCGGTATTTAATTTAGTCACAATGGTGATTTTTTTTCTGTGCACATTAAACTATTTCCCCCATTAACCATGCCCTGACTCCAGCTCTGTATTCAACACACAGACATGAGATTAATATCCATCTCAGAAAGAAAGTGAATAAGCTAATTCCCCAAAAAGTGGAACTACTCAGTTAATGACGAAGTTACAGGATGTTTGGTCTGTTATGACAATGCATGGCTCCATTCTAAACACAAATTCAAACAGAAATCTTATTGGGTGGGGGCAAATCTATTTCTATCTTTGAGAACCATTGAAGTTGCTGGTGCATGCAGCTTTTTACGTGGTGACACATATGCAAATGAAATGCTATGGCCCCCCAGGGGCAGGGTTTTGGTTCAGACATCACACTACAGTTAACCATGCGTGAAGGGGGCTACTACTACTGAGCTGCATTCTGACTATTATGATAAAACACAACCTACTGTAGAAAGTATTTGAGTAATCTGTTTTTGGTTAATAACATCAGAGTCAGGTGTGACGTATTGAGTCTTCCTACCTGGTCTCGGTTGTTGATGTTGGAGTAGGGCAGTGCTCCTGACATGAGCTCGTACAGAACAATGCCGAAGGCGTAGACGTCTGACTGGAAGCTGTAGGGATTCTTGTCCTGCAGCCGGATCACCTCTGGAGCCTGAGAGAGAATAGGTCACCCTGACTGTCACATGACCCAAAGAAAACTACACACTTCTAGCACACACCTATTTCACATAGTCTTGTAAACACAAAAGATTGGGTTGTTTTGTTAAAATCCTGTCCATTTACATTTTACAGAAAAGCGGATCAAAGACAACAGGAGAAATGTGCCACTGGTTGAGTGATGGATACTGACCATCCACAGAATAGAGCCAGACAGCTGTTCAAACTGGTGGGAGCCACTCCAACGGGACTTGACTGTAGCCAGACCAAAGTCACCAATCTTCACAGTCAGATCCTCGTGGAGGAAAATATCTGGGAGGAGGTCAAGGAAACTCATCTTCTACTTAACCATTTCTAAGGATGGAGGTATATTTTTACCCCTGCTTGTCTGCTAAATTACAACATTATCAACATTTTAAATTTGATTTGGAGGATTAAGATAGTCAGCCTAAGAATGAACTGATTGAGTGAAATGTTTCAAAAGGATACTGTTGCTCTTCAGATCTCTGTGAATGATTGATTTGGCGTGCAGGTAACTAAAGAAGGAAAGGGAAACGTTATTATACCAACATCAAACATGGTGAAATCTGACTGCTTTTCTACATGTGGAGGAACTCACTCCATGCCCTGAGCGGTCTGCCGGGCGATGTCAATCAGCTTGATCATCTCAAACTTGGTCTCGATGATGTGCAGGTGGTGGTACAGACTGGAGCCTTCACACCACTGGGTCACGATGGCCAGCTGAGGATTGGTGGTGTAGCCCATAAACAGCAGGATGTTCACATGACGCGTTTTCCTGATGAAAACACAGCAGTTTTGCACAGCTTTGTTAAAGGAGGATACTTCAGTAATATGTTGTTAATTTGTAGTAATTGAAGACTAGGCGGCAGACTTTACCTGAGGACTCCCACTTCATTCTTAAAGGCCTGAAGCTGTTGTGGTGTGGGAGCAGTGACGTTCAACATCTTAACTGCCACATCACCTGGAAGGAGATGGAGAACGTGCCAATCAATGAAAAATGAGTTATTAGTTATAATTATTAAACTAGTTAATGTTCTAATAGTACACATCCCAAAGTTCTGTTTGAAAATGCTCGTGTATAAAGGAAACACACTTTGAGCAGCTTCAAAAGACATCTCTGTGTTTTAAAAAGGATAAGGCTTTAATATTCTATATTTTTCTTATTGTCAACAAATTCCATAAAGGCCAAAACCAACAACGTGTCTCTCAATACTTTCTGACTTCCCTGCCTTGTCTGTGGCACTCACATCTCCAGTTTCATTTTTAGGGCTTAGTTATTTCCTAAAACATGTGTTCACTGTAGTTTTAAACAAACGTTACTCAAACAGGAGGAAATGGTGCAATATCTTCTGTGGTGAATGAATCCATAGTTGGTGTTCTGGTGAGTATTTCTGGGAGCAGGCTAATGTATGTTGGGATTGTGAAACTACAGTGTGTGGACATGTCACCCAGTGCAACAGTGTTTAATAAAAAACATCAGATCATGTGAATGGTTTCCTTAATTTCATCTTGTGGTCTGAAAAGAGTATACCATTGGTCTTACCATGCCATTTTCCCTTGAAGACAGTTCCAAAGGATCCAGAGCCTATCCTCTGACCCAGAGTGATCTGACCCTCTGGGATTTCCCAGTCGTCACTGGAGTCCCTTCTCCCCAGGGTTTTCTGTTCCACAGGACACTCAGTCGGCACAAGCACACAGACAACAAACTTCAAAAAAATACTGACATTTGTGACCATCTCTCACCATCTTATTGCGGTCCTCAGATGAGGATGACGACTTGCGCTCCCTCTGTTGGCATGGCGACTTCTGTGGAACCTTGACATTAGTGAGAGAGCCCGGTAAAGAGGCAGGAGGCGTGGCCGACAGTCCTGTGGTGGAGCCTGGAGGGGGATCGGGGATGAAAAGGGTGGAAAAAACAATAAAAGAAGAGAGGTGAGGTGGATAGAAAACACTGGTCAAAAAAAGAAGGTGAGAGAAAGCAGAAGAGTAAAGAAAGAGGAGGTGTGGGCGAGGATGGGGACTGAGAAGTCTGTATCAATTGTGTGTGTGTGTGTGTGTTTGGTCACATGCAGAGGAGAGGTGAGAAGGTTCTTAGTTGGATGGCAGTTAAAGGTTTAATAACCTAGACTTCACAAAGTTTTTCACTGTTATTAACTACGTATGTCAGGATCACAAAGGATTTTCTATTGTTGAACAAAAAGGAGCCTATCTTTAAGCTGGAAACTGTTGTCTCTTCAATCAAATTATCAATCAAACTGTTTACCTAAAGGCCTGTTAAATCAGTAATATTTTATGGATATGCAAATTGTTTCATATTGACTTCATGCACATGCAAGTTTATGCATCATATCAACTTAGAACTTTTCAAGTAGGCTTTGGCTACTTTCCATTGAAAATTGTTGGCAAGACTGCTAGCAGGTGGCCTGGTAGTGTAAATGACAAACGGCTGGCAAACTTAGTTGTCAGGATCTCCCAGTTAAACTGTTAAGCACATCATATTGTTTTATCACCGTAAAGCACAGTATCTGGACTTGTGTGATAGAGAGATGTACAGGAGTTTGTCTTGTCAGTCTACAAAGCTAACATTAGCATTAGCAGCTACAGTGCAGAGCTATTAACAGTATCATTAGAGGCTGTCAGTCAGATATTAAATGTTATCAAAAGTGACTTTGTTTACCTTCATTTGGTTTTATTAAAACAACATACAATCATGTCTA
The DNA here is from genome assembly GCA_036024295.1 of Nannoperca obscura. Taxonomy (NCBI): domain Eukaryota; kingdom Metazoa; phylum Chordata; class Actinopteri; order Centrarchiformes; family Percichthyidae; genus Nannoperca; species Nannoperca obscura. The sequence continues at coordinate 3,013 of JAVQJL010080726.1, read as the reverse complement.
AAACCAGAAGTTTAAGCTAGCTAACTCTGCGCCTGCGTTAGCAAGCAAGCTATATAGACTTTGTGTTGTACTATTTGTTGTGGTGGGTGCTGGTCATTTGTTGACGTTAGTGAACTCCATTTGTAAGCTAACATTAGCTAGCATTGCACAAGTGGGAGAAGGTCTCTGTTACATTACAATCTGTTCACACATTAGCAATAGAAAGCAATTACGATGTAAACTGATACACATAGTACCTTTAGCAAAGGAATATGTTTTGTTTGTTTAGAGAATTTTCATGTTGATTGTGTTCTCTTTGAAACACGACTAAGGCCTGCAGGTTGAAATTTTACTAGCGAGCTATGAAATAGATCTTAACAATGACTAATTATTCATTACAGTTAACATTACTTGATCAAAGGAGCATTTCAGCAACCAAACTGGCATCCCTAGAAAGAGTAGGGTCCGATCACAGTAGCGGTGAGATCTGTGTGTAACCTGTGTGAGCTGTCAGGTGTGTGGTGGAGAGAGCATGTGAGGACATGAAGGGGAAAAAGAGAGGGGGGGGGACACAGTGGACGTGACACGGGTCTGGGGTTGGTGTGGGGAGTGGGGTAAGGTGGGGGAGGGGGGAGGGTGAAGAACACATGAACACACAGAGGCCTAACTACCTCGGAAAACAGGCTCGGGCTCAAAATCAAACACTATGTCATTGGGGTAGGAGTATAGGAGGGGGCTTGAGGTCCGTGTTCGGTGCTTCCTCAAGCAGCGGGCGGGGTGGGTCGGGGGGGCTGCAGGGTAAAGAGAAACAGACAGACCATCACTGCTACTCACCCTGCCCCTCTCACCTCTAACTAACTACTGTCCATGGCTACAGCTGAGCTTTTGGATGGAGAGTCCCCCTACCACACTTAATTGTTAGCACGTCAGCTTGGCTCTGTTTGTCAGGGTTGTCATTACTCGATCTGTACCGGAAACCCGATTCGTCTGTCACCTGTCACCGCTTTTCCTCCCGCAAATTATGATCTTCAGTTGAAGTCATACTTTATGTTGGTAAGTGGAACATATCTTTAGAAATACATACTATTAAAATATGTTTTTTTTTATTTTATTTTTTTTACAATACTACCAAATCTTTGTTTAAAATTTGTCCTAATAAATACATAGATAAATATTTTTTTTCATAAATGAATGAATTTAACAATTACTTTATTCAAGCACTGCTTTTTTTTAATGAATGACAAAATTAGTTCCATACATTAGACATTATTATTATATACGAGTATTTATTTACCGGTGACCAGAAGTACCGTATTTTCTCACATTCGCAAAACAAATAGGGTTTCCGGTATGGATAACGAAATCACAAGGGTATCTGCAGGTCTCACACTGCTAAATGTAACTTTAAGATATATGTAATAAATTTCAGTGTCAATATTTGGGGAAATATTTTTGCTTTCTTCCTGGAAGTGAGCTGGGAAGATCAATATCAATCTCAAGTATCAAGCTGGGGTCAGGATGTTGTTAGCCTAGCCTAGCATTAAAACTGGAAGCAAGGGAAAGAGCTAGCTAGGCTAACTTCAAAAATACGCAGACTAACATCTCTCAAGCACACTAATTAACACCTTGTATCTTGTTTGTTTAATCCATACACACACACAGAAATGTAAGATATTTTGTGTAGCACCACCCACCAACCAACAAGTTATAATTTGTTGCTCAGCAATGAAACCCAGTAACTCTGAGATTGTCACAATTCTGGAGAGTAGACAACTAATGTGTTGGTGGTGATCCTGTGTGCTTTAGCATTAGAATGACAGTAGCTTGGAACTGCTGTGGGGAGGACTTCTGTTATATTGCTGAGAAATGCAATACAAAATGCTTTTCCTTTTAAATCACCACTATGTATCAAGTTTCCCCCAGTTTTCTATGAGCTGACAGCTAACAATGCTGAGTGTGACTTATATGGTTTTTGCCTGAAATAGCTTATGAATTTCTGACCTAAACTTGATGCCGGTTCTCTATATTTGATAATACTTAATACTTACTTAAGGCACATTATATATTAGTTTAAGGACGTTTTCAGACCTGTCTGTTAGTTTGTCTGTGACTCAGCAGGAAATCTTCAATTTTTGCTTTTACATTTTTGTCACAGATCACAAATAAATGTAAACGATTCATTAACACTGTGAGACAGTCAATCATTTTCTCTGTGAACTACTGCAGAAAAACTGTTGTCATCACATGTATTTTGATAAAGAGCCAGATTCAGCCGATACCCTACAATTGGTTCTCTTCTCCAAAGCATGTAACCTAATCAATCATCGTTGGCCTCTGATTTACAGACAAACATAATGGTGATTTTATTTTCACTAAACTTTTGTTATGAAGTGTATAACATTTATTACTCCTAACTCTCCTAAGGAGGAGCTTCACCCAGCAGAGCAGCTCAAAGTAAGACTGAAAAAAGAAAATGTGGTCTGCTGAAACCCAGAAACCCTGACTCACAGATCTGAATAAACATGTGTGCCCTCAGCTACTGCTCTCAGTGACTGCTAGGGTGCAGGACTAAACAAAACTGACTCCACTTTTGGGGTCTGAACTCCACACATACGTGTGCGCACGCACGCACACACACACACACACACACACACACACACACAAAAGACCAAGTGCACGCAGACGTGGGATGGTGGGAAAAAGCCACAGAATGAGCCAGAAGTCTCCTACTTTGATCCTTACCTCCATCTGACCTTTGTAAGCCCTGATCTCGAATCAGGTCCTAAAAAGGCAAGAAGAAGGGAAATTAACAACATTTCAATTTCATCACAACTTACTCTATGTAATGCTTACTGTATAATTTACTGTAGCTGAACTATTGTCGCAGAAAGTGTAGCGTAGCGTATCCATCTTACTGTTCATCCATGAATGAGAACTAACATGTAATTTGTTCTAGTTCATTTGAATGCAAAACCAAATTCTAAACTATGCTATAATAAGTAATAAGATCGACTCTGCCTCCAACCCACGCAAG
>JAVQJL010080721.1:0-12178 GCA_036024295.1 Nannoperca obscura | reverse complement strand
GGCAGTAACTAAATCATCATTTTGTCATCTCAAACAAACAGCAAGGCTTAGAAGTCTCATGTCCAGACAAAGCTTAGAGAAACTCATGCATGCCTTCATTTCCAGCAGAGTGGACTATTATAAAAGCCTCTTGTCTGGTCTTCCCAAAAAGACTGGTCAGACAACTTCAGCTCAATCAGAACGAGAACCAAGAGAACTGAGTAATGTACTCATGTTCCTAAATAATTACACTGGCTTCCTGTTTCTTATAGAATAGATTTTAAAGTACTGCTGGCAGTTTATAAATCGCTCAATAATCTTGGGCCAAAATACATCTGTGATCTCCTTGAAGAATTTAAACCCAGTAGGGCACTTAGATCTTTAGGAGACAATCAGCTGGTTGAACCTCGAGTCAGAACCAAAGAGGGTGAAGCTGATTTTAGCTATTATGCACACAGATGGAACCCCACTTTAGCCAGTTTTAAAATTAAAAACGTGGCTGTTCTCCTGTTAATTTGCATGACTAGTTTCTCTATTGCACTTTTATTTCCGTTGTTGCACTGGCAACTTACATCGTTTTACTGCATTGTAACTATTTTATGTCATTTTATTTCATTCTCATTTTATGTATCTATCTCATTTTAATTTTATTTAATTTTACAATTTTATTGAAATGTAATTTAATTTAACTTTACAATTTTATTATGTTCACTTGCCTTGCCTTGCACTATAGTTATTATACTTTTTAGAACTCTTGCTGTGCATAGAATTGTTCCTTTGTTTGAGCTGAAAAGTGTGAATGCTGTATTCAAGGTGCGTGGCCTGTGTGGAACGCTGACCTGGAACCAGCATGATGACTTCACCACCCCAGAAGGAGATGTGGAGAACAGAGTGTCATCATTTGCAGGAAAATTCACAACAGAGCATTGTACTCTACCTAGAGAAGCTCCACCTGACCCTTGCACCACATACACCCAGAGGAGACCGTATGCAGAGACAGTGTGCTCTGTTATACACAGCCCCATTTTTCAGGTAATTTGCATGGAGTGTGTTAAATCTCCATTCTCAGGAGTGAGTTGATCTTTTTCTGTCTCCATGTCTTTTATTGCTCCTCCCTCTCTGATTTTGTAGGTATGTCATGACGTGGTGGAAAGGGAGCCCTATTTCCGTCTCTGTCTGTCAGAGGTTTGTGGCTGCAGTCCTCAGAGAGCCTGTCACTGCACCATCCTAACTGCCTACACCCAACATTGCGCTCAGGAGGGCGTTGCCATCCACTGGCACAATCAGACCTTCTGCCGTAAGTATGGAGGTAATTGGTTTTATGGTGTTTGAGGATGTCTATTACTTGTTACTATGGCAATAAGGAAGTTGTAAAAATGTCCAAAGCAATTGTGTCTTTCTCAGTGAAATCCGGGAACAGGACTACAGATTGGTCATCTACTGGTCATAACTGCATTCCTTTTATTTCTGTTCATTCATCTATCCTGTAACCTCAGACAACATTGATAGAATTATGATTGGCCCAACATACAACAAATACAGGATATAACTGTGGCATTTTCCCCAGGTGTGGAGTCACATGACTTGGACCCAAGTCAGATATTAACATTAGACTTATAAAAGACTTACAGTAGTTAACATCACTATCTTGAGACTCCATTTGGACTTGAGCATTATGATTTGAAAGAAATTAGGATGCCTGTGTTGTTTAGCTCTTTTAACAATGTTGGTAGCAGTACTTTAAATAGGAATTGGAATGGAAACATTTTTGCTATGGCAAAAACAGAGAAACCAATACAGAATGTAGTGCCCTTTAGGTTTCAACCTTTAAAGGAATATTTGCAAACTGTACCAAGCTATGTTGCCTTTTCAAGACCTTTTCACCTCTCCTATATTCCCAGCGGTCCAGTGTTCGGGGGGTCAGGTGTACCAGGAATGTGGTCGTGCCTGTGGGGGCTCATGTACAGATGGCTGGAGCTGCGATGACGGTGGGGGAGGAATTGGTCTTAGAATGTGTGTTCCAGGTTGCCAGTGCCCACCAGGACTATTGCAGGACCACCAGGACCAGTGTGTGCCCATAACTATGTGCCACTGTGTGCAAGGAGACAAGACGTACCTGCCTGGGTCTGTAATTCAGGACAACTGTAATACCTGGTATGTAGTAGGAACGAATTTGCCACTGATCTTTCTCAAATTTGTTCAAGTACTCCCTGTCTAAAATATTTAACTTCTTACTGACAGATTTTAGCTACACAGTTTCTTTTTGAACATTTCCCTCACACTCATGTATAAAATATCTGTTGAATCAGGTATAGCAGGAAATGTGATCCAATTTTATTAGTACAATTAAAAAATAAAAAGCCACAGCTGAAAGTCTTCTTGTTGCTACTTGGATCATCTCATGTCACAGAAACTTCTTTGACTCTTAATAGTAGAATTTCACTCAAATTAAATATTAACTTTGCTGCACAAATGCAGTACTCTTGCAAAAAGGACAGCAGACATATTAAACCTATCAGAAGAAAACATCGTGACTGAGGATAGAGGTTAATTCACCTGTTGCAACTGACCCAGTTGCATAAATTATATTTTTAAAGCACATCATAAAAACAGCCCTTTCTCTTTTATGGCTGTTATCATATTGCAGTTGTGATAAAAAATCTGAGGGTGTAAGCATGTTTTCTCTATTGTCAGTAAAGCACACCTTTGATGTAGCTACATTATAATATTAGCACAGCTTTATGAGCATGGTTCTGGTATTTTTAAATGAGCCATGATCCCATGGACTAAATCTAGTGCTGATATTTTTTGATCATACATTTTTTAATTTAATTATATACCGCTGTTATTATGAAGAATGTATTTTCAAGGTCTTTTTTCAGTGTAAAATTTAGAATTTTGGTGCCCCTCCTAATGGTAGCACTCAATGATCTAAATGATTCTATAATCACATAAAAAGTTTACAATTGATAGCTTTAAGCTGAACCCCTACTTATAGAAATCCCTTCCTTGCTTGAGTGTAATGTGTGTTTGAATTGAATACAAAGTGTGTATATATATGTATGAGAGCATGTAATATCCAGTGAGTCCCTGGTAGTGCAAGAGCTCTGATGAAATCACTCTATGTTCCTGCTCCCTGGTACAGGATAGGTTGATTTCATTGCATTTCTTCACTACATAACCACAGTGATCATTAGTCATGGGTCTGTCATCTATTAATAACTGGGTCAGAGCAGTCACAGTGGTACTAGGAAGTTACTGATTAATTAGTTTCTATCTGATTTTATCATTGCTGTATGTGTTAGTTTATGGCTGTGCATTGTCCTTTTGGTGTATTACTCATTTTCATTGTGTTGTAACTTCTGAGATGTGTCCCTGCACTGACCATTGATCCGATTTATTGTTAGGATATGTGAAACTTGGATTGGATAATAATTACACTGACATAAAATATGATGTACAGTACATCCATTCATCTTGAATGACAAGCCTTGGCTGTTCATTCCAGTAAAAATATTTCCATCAGTCCTCATAGTGTTCCAAATGCAGAACACAGACACGGGGGTAAGGTAGTTAGTATAGCACAGGAGGCACAGGGGAAGTGGGAAACACAAGGGAAAATGCTGGGGCACAGCTGTGGCACTTTGCATGACTGAGCTCTAGATTTCTTTAACTGCTCAGCTATCTTGCCTCCACTTGCAGTTATTCCACTTGTGTTATTTATTGACTACTGATATTACAATATAAAGATTGATGTTTGTTGAAATATAGCTATTTAAATAAGGTTTTATTGTATTTTATGTCCACCTGACAAGATAAATATACAATTATTTCCTTTCAGTCGATGTCAGTTCTGATTCTGCTCACTCTCCTCTTCCCTTCAGTGTGTGTGAGCAGGGGCGGTTTAACTGCACTCAGGAGCACTGTGAGGAGGTGAACCAGTGTCCAGGGTCTCTGGTCTACTCTCCACGCTCCTGCCTCCTCACCTGCTCCAGCCTGGACCCTTCTGGCCAACAGCAGGGGTCCAGTGTTGCACAGTTGAGCTGCAGAGAGCCCCTGTCTGGCTGTGTCTGTCCCCAGGGATCTGTGCTACTAGTGGGTGGAATTTAAAATGTAGTTTTGAGTAAATAAAGAATATATGTTTGAAATGTGAAATGCTGAGACCACAGACCTTTCTCACTGCAGACATTTGGATTTGTCATAGCAGGCAGAGCCCAGGTGTAATTCACGGTGGCTCTGTTCTATTGCAGTGTTCAATAATAGTGTGCAATAACATTTATTTAGGGTCACCTGGTGAATGCAATACGTTCACCAGCTAGCTCGCTAGTGGCTTACTTAGTCTGTTTCTATGAAGTTTGGACCCTTGACAGGTAAGTTAGCATGCAGTTGATTTATCTGAGTTTTTTCCCTGTAAACAGCTGCCTTCTGCAGCTGAAAGCAACACAAAGTTGAAAGAGCAATGAGACCAAACCAAACCAAACAACAGCTAAAAGATGCAAGACACTACCTAACTGGTGAAATATCGCTGCATGGGTGTGTCATGTTACACACCTGCCACCTGCCAAACATGTAACTGTTAAGAATATTTTAGCATGCTAATATTGAGTAATAGGAGGTAAAAAGGTGTGTTTTGGATGTTCCTTTTTAAAAATTATTTCTGGTCCAATAGGCTTTTATTCATTAAATCTTAAATGTATTATAATAGAGGTGATCCATACTGCTGGAGGAGTATTTTTACAGCCAAACAGACACATTTGTTGGGAAATTAAATGTGTCTTCATGCAAACCCTCAAGCTTACACAGGAAATGAGTTGCAACAATGCCTGAAAGTCAGGTAATTTATCTCACCTTTAGCCATTGAATGTACTACAACAGTTAAGACATTAAAAAGGTTTGAGTGTGTCTGATTTATTAAGTGGAAACACAGATGATAGACACCTAATGTCTGTTTTGACTACTGTACCTTTACCTCAGGGTGAACACTGTGTCCTGCCAGATGAGTGCCCATGTCACCATAATGGTCGACTTTACTACAGCAACGACACCATCAGGAAAGACTGCAATACATGGTAAAGTATGCAGTTGTATCATTGTATCATATTCTTTAATATTTCATTATCTCAACTATACTTGATTTAATCCCTGCAGTGTTTGTAAGGAACGCCACTGGCACTGCAGCCAGTCCCCCTGTGCTGGTGTGTGCGTGGCAACTGGTGACCCACACTATGTGACATTTGACGGTCGCTGTTACTCTTTCCTTGGCGACTGCCAATACGTGCTGGCAAGGGAGACCAGTGGTTTGTTCAGTGTAATGGCAGAGAATGTGCCCTGCGGGAGCACTGGGGTCACCTGTACAAAGTCGGTCACCCTCAGCCTGGGAAACACCGTCATACATCTGCTGAGAGGTAAGAAGGTTGATGTTGTAGGAAAGTAGAGTGATAATATGAAGTTGGAGTCCATAGGCACCACAGATATTTTAGGAAATAATTGCTGTTTTGTCTGTGTCTTTTAGGTAAAGCTGTGACAGTAAATGGGATGCCTGTTAGTCTACCCAAATCTTACAGTGGCAGTGGTTTGACTTTGGAAAGAGTTGGCCTATTTGTCTCCCTTTCCTCCCAATTGGGAGTCACTTTGCTATGGGATGGAGGTAGGACACATCAATTTAATCAACCTTAAACAATCTCTCATTTAACCCTTTCATGTTCAGGGTCATCTTTTTAGATTATTATTGCCAAAACCATTGCCAAAACAGATATTTACATTTTCAAACTGAACCGAGCAGTGCTTATGCCTGTGGCTGTAGTTACTGGTTAATTAACAAATCAGTAGTAATGTAGTTGTCATTCCACGTGTGTCCAGGTATGCGTGTATATGTGCGCCTGGCAGCCCACCTACAGGGTCGGGTCAGGGGCCTGTGTGGTAACTTTGATGGGGACACAGAGAATGACTTTACTACACGGCAGGGCATCGTGGAGTCTACAGCCGAGCTGTTTGGAAACTCCTGGAAGGTCAGCCCCTCCTGCCCTGATGTGGCAGACCAGGTTCTCCGAGATCCCTGTGCTGTGAGTACAATAAAGACACATGCTCATTCACACACACACTGACACTTGCAGTAACATTACATATGGGCTTCTTTAATTACATGGACATTGTTGTAAATCCAGTTTTGATGATGGACTGTCTTTCTTATACACACACACAAACTTCCTTCTCTCTCTCTTTGTCTTGTTCAGCTGAACCCCCACAGGGTGACCTGGGCCAGGAAAAGGTGTGCAGTCCTTACTCAGGAGCTCTTTTCTCTGTGCCACTTTGAGGTGCCATTCCAGCAGTATTATGACTGGTGTGTCTTTGATGCTTGTGGGTGAGTGACAACTAATCTTAAAATTAAATTTAAATGTGTAAATGTACAGTACGTGCTCTCTATGCAAAAAATGTTTCAGTGGGAAAAAATGGCAGGTTCTTTCTCAGCATTTCTTGCTACATGCACTAATTTTATAGATGTTATTCATAACTTCCAGGACATTGCAAATTATTTCCATATATGGGAAAGTATCGTAAACATCAAGTATCCTAATGACACATTAATGTTCATTTTTACCATAACATCATTCATCTTGAATTTGTGTAGTTGCAGTGATACTTAGGATGACATATGAACACTCCATACTATTTTATTGTTTGTGGGTGTGTGTTTTAGCTGTGATTCTGGTGGGGACTGTGAGTGTCTTTGTACAGCCATTGCTGCCTATGCTGAAGAGTGTAATCGCAGAGGGGTCTACATCCGCTGGAGGTCCCAGGAGCTCTGTCGTATGTCAAACACACACACCCACAATCACAAAGTCAATCTTCTGCATGCACCTTTTCTCCCATCTTACTGTTTATCTGTACCCTTTGTTTTCTGTCCTGGTGTTGCTGTCTTTCTTTATTTTCCCTTTTTGTTTCCCCAATTCCCTGCAGCTCTGCAGTGTGACAATGGGCTGGTGTATGATCCCTGTGGTCCAGCTTGCTCTCCCTCATGTCCCAGTGTTCAGCAGAGTCCACACTCCCAGTGTGGCACTCTCTCCTGTGTGGAGGGCTGCTTCTGCCCTCCTGGCACGGTCCGACATGGTAAAACAAATTTACTAAACCAATCCTAAGGGTGATATTTATGGGCATATTTATATCATTTCTAGATAGACAAATTCTCCTCATGACTTTCCATACATTCATGCTTTCCAGTAGATGATCACTTTCTGTTTTGAACACACCATGAGCTTTGCCATCATTTCACCCATAAACATTTGCAAACAAGATGGCTGAGAAGAAAGCCCATGTTCTCTCGTCATGCACCACCTTCAGGACAAACCTCCTAAGAATAGTTTTCTGTTCTACAGGGGACAGCTGTGTAGTTCCCACTCAGTGTCCATGTGAGTGGGACGGCTCCATGTTTCCAACTGGAACTACTATCACTCAAAACTGCCAGAACTGGTCAGTCAATCAAAATGCTTATGAAAATATTTTCCCCTCTTTTTTTCTATAATAATCAAAATTGAAGTGAGAAGGGGTTCTTTGTCTTTGTGTGTCCAGTTCCTGTAAGGATGGTGTATGGCAGTGTGAGGGTGTGTCTTGCCTTCCTCCATTCCCTGCCTGTCTGGAATCAGAGTTTACCTGCGCTTGGGGGCGCTGCATCCCCTCTCAGTGGGTGTGTGACAATGAGGATGACTGTGGCGATGGTTCAGATGAGGTCTGCCCATCCACCTGCTCTGCAGACCAATTCCACTGTACTAGCACACCAAGGTGAATCTAAACTTACCTTAGTTTATCACCAAGCACAATTTCCATATGTGAAGATTAGGAAGGGAGTAGGCTCAGCTATGAGTTAACCATGAGGCTAAAAACTTTATTAGTGATAGACTTGGCATTTGTAACCACACTAATGGATTAGCTCTTAGGACATCTTTCATAGAATGGATTCCCATGAAATTTGGTAAATACATGGTTTCCAGAGAAAGAATCCTAATGGCGTGGTAAACCGGTAACTTTTGATCTAGTGCCACTAACAGTCCGAAATGTTCACTCTGTCCAGTTTAGTTTATCACCTGTAAATACTGATTGAATCCATTGAACCAAGGGTTCAGTGTTACAGTAACATGCTCTCAAAGGCTGCAAACAGGCATGTTGGACAAAGTTTAGCATGCAATGTTTAGTGTGCCAAGTATTTTATCACACTCATTACATCACATGCTACACCCTGAATGTTGACATGCAAATGTGAAAATACATGGTAAACATCAGCATGTTAACTTCCAACAGTTTGCCCTACTAGAGGTGAGGATGGAACAACTGCAACTCTTTATCCCAATTAGTTAATCCATCCAAGAGTAACAAGCATTACTGTAATGACGTACGATGCAGCGCAACGGTAGAGTGAAACTGGACCAGCATAAACACTTGGGGGCTGATAAGGGAATGGGATGCAGGTAGGGAAGCTGAGGTGAGGTGTGTATGGTGATTGCAGGGCAGATGGGAGTGACAGGAAAGTTAGTGACATAACATGAAAAAAAGAGAATAAAGAAACATGAATAAAGACTTGTGACAATTACTGTCTTACAGGGTTGCTAACATGGCTTCAGACTTTTAGTCAGGTTTTTATATTTCAATGAGTCAGTCTTGGCTGCTAGAATGCAATTCCTGAAGTGAATAAAGTGAATTGACCCCAACCCTGCAGTGGACCATGTTTGAACCTGGCTCTACGTTGTGATGGCCACCCAGACTGTGCTGACCAATCAGATGAGGAGTTCTGTGGACCTGCCACCCTTGTGCCACTGTGCCCACCAGGGGAGTTTCAGTGTGCCAGTGGAAAGTGTCTGCCTGTCAGCCGTGTCTGTGATGGACGACTGGACTGTGGTTTTGCTGATGGGTCTGATGAGCAAGGTAATCTATCCTCCCTTTCCAGCAGTATGCTCCAGATACAAAGTCAGCTCTTCTGACAAACTATCAAACAACACTACTTTTTCAAGAAAGGTGCTCTGTAAAGCAAGATAATGTTATTAAACTTTGAGGCAATGCACTTCTTCGGCAAAATCTTGGCAGGTATATCACAGACTATGTGATGGCCTATACTTTTGTTGGCCCAGGCTGTGGTGTGGTGTGTCGCGACGGAGAATTCCTGTGTGCTGGAGGACGTTGCATTCTTTACCTCCATCACTGTGATGGACATGATGACTGCGGGGACCTCAGTGATGAGAGGGGGTGTGTTTTCAGTTCTGCTAAATTTTGCTGTTTGAAATTGTCAATGGTGAATGGCATTTATTAATATGCTTTGCAGAGTTTGTCTAAGAAAGCACATTTAAATGCATTTAGGCAACAGAAAATCTTGACACTTTCTCCATCACAGTCTAGTTGACATTATCGGAATGCCACCAACGTCACAAACATTTTAATAAAGTTACATCAAACAAGAAACATTTGCAAATTGTCATGTCTCTTCACAAAATACAGATCTTTCTTTTTCGTTTTGTTTCATAGTAGCACTCCAAGATCACATAATGTCATCATTATCTAAATGTTTGGGCTGCTTTTAGGTGTGTGTGTGCACCAGGAGAGTTTCAGTGCCCTGGGGACCAGTGTGTGCCAACAGACAGTGTGTGTGACGGACACAAAGACTGCCCCTCTGGAACAGACGAGGCTATCTGTCCAAGTAAAGGTACTATAATACTAAATATAATAATACAGCATGAATGTATATAAAATTATGTCAGCTATAAGTTAAATACATTTTTGCCTAATGCCACCCTGCATGATTTGAATCAGCTTTCATCCTGTGTGTGTGGCAGTGACCTGTGCTCCTGACCAGTTTGTCTGTAGTGACGCTACATGTGTTGCCACCACTAAGTTGTGTGATGGAACAACAGACTGTCCAAGTGGAGAAGATGAAAACAGAACCAACTGCTACAGTGTTATCAGAACACCATCACCGTCACCTGTCACCCCAACTATGCCCACTTCAGGTAATGATAGTAGACATAGATTCATAGATTAACATTCAGTGTTTCTCTTAGACAACCCTGTTTCTTCAGCTTGTAGGTCCTATGAGTTCAGCTGTGCCACTGGTGGGCAGTGTGTACCTCAGGCCTGGCGTTGTGATAGGGAAACAGACTGTATTGATGGTAGTGATGAGCAGCAGTGTACCACTCCCTGTGGCCCTGGCCAGGTGACTTGTCTCAGTGGGGACCAGTGTGTGGACTACCAGCAGCTCTGTGATGGGAATCCACACTGCAGAGATGCCTCAGATGAGAGTATCGACAATTGTGGTAGGCTAGTGTAAATAAAAAAAAAATGTATTTGAAGCCTTAATAAAACCCTAGAGTTCATATCATCAAGCTTTAAAAACAATGTTTGACTAAAGATATGTTACTGACACTGACAATAATTCTGTCCACTGGCTACTAGGCTCTACTCAGATACCTCCCTGTCCAGGCAGCTTCCCGTGTGACAACCGCACCTGTGTGAACATGGCGCAAGTGTGCAACGGCGTTCCAGACTGTCCACGGGGCGATGATGAGTTGGTGTGTGGTGAGTTCACAGGAGATAAGGAGAAGATAGAGGTGAGAATGGGAGTGAGTATGGATTAAGTGAAGAGATGGAGCAAGGGACTGCATAAGGAAGATCAGAAATAAAAAAGGAATCAAAGAAAAAATGAAGGAAGGGAAGCATAGACAGAGGAAAAAATACTTAAAGGCAGTTTTCCTCCCATATTAACAAATATGATGGTGATGGATCTTGTAATCTCTGGTATGTTACTCATTTTTAAAATCTTGTTCTGTCCAGATAAAGCTGTCTCACCTGCGCCCCCTAGCAATAGGAACGCAACCTGCCCTGAATTCACCTGTATGGAAGGATCCTGTATCCCCTTTAACATGGTAAGTCTACCAGCTGACATGATATCGATGACCAGCCAGCCCAACTTTAAGAAAACGGATAGAAGTACCTAGAGGAAGTTTAGTTGTTGCATTGCATTATTGTATCTTCTTCGACTAGCCCTTTAGTGAATGTGAGGCATAGAAATGATACACATTGATATTATTGTTCTTTTTTGTTCATTAAAAACTAAAAACTAAAAAAACAACAGACATTGTGCTTATCCCCCCTCAGTTGTATTCAAACCATCCTGCTCACTTACCCTGATCTAGGTGTGTAACGGTGTGGTAGACTGCCCAGACTCCTCATTAGCACCACTTGGAGGCCCCACTGATGAGCAAGGCTGTAGAAGCTGGAGCTCCTGGGGTCCATGGAGCCCCTGCAGCACTTCCTGTGGTACAGGCTCTATGAGCCGGCAGAGAACCTGCCCTCAAGGAGACCCACTGCGCCACTGTCTGGGACATGACTTCCAGAGGCAACAATGCTTTAACACCACCTGTCCTGGTAAGGAGATGGACATTAACTAAATAACAAATATGTTTCAGTATACAAAGTCTCAAAGTTTTAATGCATAGTTTAAAATCAAATATGTATTTGTCTCTAAAATGTGATGCTTTCTCCTCCTTCCAGTGGATGGTCAGTGGCTGCCATGGGTGAGCTGGTCAAACTGTTCTAGCAGTTGTGGTGGAGTGCAGGTCAGACACAGAGGCTGCATCCCTCCTCACTACGGAGGCCGAGACTGTTCCCAGCTGCCTGGACCAACCAATCTAAACATGGAAATCAGTAAGAGCTGTCTGTAAACTAAGGTTGAACTGGAATAAATGATTCTGAAGGATAAAAGTCCCTGGTTGGAAAATGTGGAAAGAAATGCCTTAGTCCTAAAGTCAGTCATACAGTCAGTCATTATGTATACCCGCTTTATCCTGTAGAGGATCACGGGGGATGCTGGAGCCGATCCCAGCTAGCATCGGGCGAGAGGCAGGGTACACCCTGGACAGGCCGCCAGTCCATCACAGGGCTCAGTCCTAAAGTATTCACTTTAAATCTTTGGTTTACCCAAAATCACAAAAAAAACAATACCCTGTCAACAGTTTTCACAAGGACAATTTTGTTGTTAGAAAGCTGTTCAGATGAAAACAGATTTTTCTGAGTAACCGGGACTCTGTTTTAGGAGTCTGTTTGAGTTCACAGAGGCTGTCACATCATACATCAGCTTCTGTGAGGACTGCTGTGTACCATCACGCACCAGGGTGAGTTACAACAATGACAAACCCTGGTTCACAGCTAAGCTCAGACAGCT
>JAVQJL010080716.1:0-17364 GCA_036024295.1 Nannoperca obscura | reverse complement strand
GTGTGTGTGTGTGTGTGTGTGTGTGCGCTACTGCTGCAGCTCCACTGGCAGCGAACGACGGCCGACACCGTGGCCTGGAAAGTCAGTATGTCCCAGCAGTCTCAGCCAAACCAGCACCAATCAGCAGAAACAGATGGGTGTTTGTTTAGCAGGACCGGGACAGTGGAAAATACGGAGGAGCTTAGGCACAGAGAGCTTTTTTCCTCTCATATTTACTTAAAGAAGCCTGGACTACAGCACACCATTTTAGGAAATGTTTTTCTAGTATTTCATCTTTCTCTGCACTCACTTTTCCTTGTTTCTTCTTTATTTCACTCTACACCTCTCCTCGACCCTTCTCACTTCACGCACTTCCACTCTTAGATCTTTGATATGAATTACGTATTTGATCGTTGCAGCACGCCACTGACAGTTTAATCTGCACCATCATCCATGTATCATATCGAGAAAAGCCTGAGGCTGCCATTTATTTGATGACCCCTCGTGCGCCTCAAGAGTTTAGTTTATAATTCAGTCACAAGGGCCCAGTGGTTTGACCACAGTAAGGACTGAATCAGGGGGAATTATTAATTCCAGCAGAGACTAGCTGTAGGCAGCCATCTCATGAGAGTCCCATGATTCTCATCAAGCTGCACTCCTACACACACAGACAGTGATATATGTGAGCTTAAAGGGAAGTGCTCACTGTAGTGTCTCAGACGTTGAATGAAGGAGACCTAAATTCTTTGCATAGCTTGATTTGCTTGTTTATTAGAATCTGCTCTAATTTAATTTCTGAATTCAATAAAGAAAGCCCAATGATGTTTAAACAATGACTTTTACAACTTGGATGTCATTTTATATTCTACTGTTTATTGTTCTTTTCTCAATAACTTTATCGAGCAGTGCAACTGTACAAAAAGCAATTTCCCCTCAGGGATCAATAAAGTATTCTGATATCACTGCACAGCGGTCATCTTTGCATAGATTTGGGCATAATTTCTATTGGTAATGATAGCATTGTACTCACTAAAGTAACTGCTGAGATCTAGAAACACAATACAACGTCAATACAAAGTCAGATGGGGCAAGAAACACGAGTGGTCAGCAGCCGTTCAGACTAAAATCAGGATGTCCAGTTTGAGTAACAGATCTGTGAATTTGAAGGCACTGTCTGTAATACAAAGACAGGATTTCGCAACTTTGGAAAGTTATTAAGACGGCAACTATTTTATCTTCCACAGCAACAATTGTGAGGTAAACAATAGAAATACAGCATTCACATTACAAAGCCATCTCCAAAACCTTTTTAGAACATCGCTGGGTAAAGGTGCAGCGGTGTGAACTGGCCCGTCTCAACTCAAACCGGCTGATGGGGTCGCCTGCTGCGACTCAGCTTGTCATGTCGCCAGTAGCTGGTTTTAGAACAGAAGGCATGTCACCTGTTTCAACAGCCAGCTTCTTCAGCTGGTTATCTTGACCCTCTCGTTTATTATTTATGCCCTATTTCATCAATACTAGAAATCAGCTGTATCCAGTAACTCACGATCACAATCAGTCATGTTTTAAGACACTTCAAACGATATCCAGCTACAAAAATCCACCAGTCAGAACGGAAGTACAGAATGACGTCACTATGGAAACTCACATTGGTATAAACTGGTAGGTTTCCGATCATCGCAGAGCCGTTGCATTGCAAGTAGTTGCATGTTTCAACTTATCTTGACATGAAGCTTTGGTCTGAACTGGGCTTTAGAAGATCAGACAGGCTGTGAAGACAGAAATATTTTAAAGATTACTTATTTGTTTTTTTAATAGTTGACAGTAGAGACGGAAAGAAAACATGGTGGAGGGTGAAAACAAAGGGTTGCAGCTGGAATGGAACTGAGGATGTTGTCCTAGGTCACTAGGCCACAGGGACGCTCCACAAGCAGTTTAGACTGAATATATACACCACTTTATTTGGCGGTAAACTTGGGGGAGCACACCAGAAATATCTGTAATAATTCCTAACTGCACTGGAAAACTGTGTTGGATTTATATCTGACAGTTTGGTAATCATTTTACAGTTTACCTTTGTTCTCTCTTCCAAGTAAGTTTGTCTAACCTGTCTAACTTTGTTTAAATATGTCTGATGGTCTCGATTTCTGCCTCATCTGACTTTTTTTTGTTATGTCAGCGTGATCCCAGATCACATCTTTATTACTTTCATGAGCAAAAACTAAAAAGAAGGCCTAAGTGGTATCAAACTGGAATTACCTTTTAAATGTCAAACTGATTTTAAAGTGTTCACAAAGTTCTTTGATTAAGGACAGCAACCAACTGAAATATTCTGACTGAGTCTGTCTTTATGCTTTGCCCAGGTCTCCCCCTAGGCCCAGTCCTGGCAGTCTCAACTATTCAGACGAGGACGTCAGCACAAAGTACAATGACCTGATCCCTGCAGAGAGCAGCAGCCTGACTGAAAAACCCTCTGAAATCTCAGACTCACAGGTGCAGTAGCTCCTCTTGTTTTTAATGTTATACCTTGTATTGTTCCTGTATGTAAAATGTTCACTATCTGTCTGCATTAAGTGTGTATTTGGTATATGTTTGTACCTGTCTGTGTGCACACTGTCATTCCTCAGGAATTCAGCTTTTCATTGTCGGCCATACAGTGTTTTGTGTCAGCTCATACTGTCCATGTGGAGACTTTTCTCTGTTGTTCACCTGAATGCACTCGGCCTGCAGAGGTCATAAGCTATAGCTACAGTAACGCACAAGGAGAGATGAGAGATTAATGACTCTGCTCACTGCCGGCAAAGCAGTTTTTAGACCACGCAGTGACCTGTGAAGAATGTCCCTCTGCAAACATCCACCTGTGATCCAGGCCACTGCGCTCAGCCACAGCACTTGTTATGTAAGACGGGGCAGATGCCCTCAAAGTGTATTTTAGAACTAGTTACGTATTGAAAGAATGCGCTCCAGACAGGCAGCAGTATCAAAGTTTTCTATTGAATTTTCTGTGAGTCAGGTCAGAGTCAGTAAAAATCACCTCTGAAGAAAACTACAATACTGTGCTGGTTTTTACACTGAGTCTTCTTCTGTGGTGGAGCCTAGCCTCATTAGCATTAGCAGTAGTCAAAAATCATAGTTTTGTCCTCTAAGCAGACAGTCAGGACTGATAGATGAATAACAACTATTGCTAAAATGTCTCTGACTTGTGGCGTTTGCTATGTGCTGTGCCAAACTGCTCTTGCTCAGTAAGTGAGTCTAATCGATGTGACTTCTTTTGACTTTCTCTCTCTATATATATATTTTTCCATTGATCAATCAGATTTTTTTATTAGGTTTTTCCCTTTATTCTCCGATGTTATTTTATCTGAAATGTATCTCCCCCATGTCTTATATGCATATATGCCATTTCTGTTTTTGTTTATGTCACCTCCCTCCCCGACTCTCAGTGGTTTGGGTGAACTATCTTGAGCTTTGCAGTCTGGTTTTGATCCTAGTCAGATGAAAGTGTTGGGGAGGGGGGGGGAAGTGGTCCTGAATTCCCTTGCTTTCAGTGCTTTCTTTCATCTAGGAATTCTTTACTCTAGGCATTTCCCAAATTATCTTGGAACATCTCTCAGCTAGATTCGAACCTAGTGTGAATTCCGCAGCCAGAAATCTCTCCCCACCTGGCCTTATCGGACCTAAGTCCTATTACCAGATGAAATGGAAATCTCCTAACAATTAATTGCTACGGACAGGACCTTTCGCTGCACGATAACATCCCCTCAAATGAATAATTTTGTCATTTCATCACCTGTCTGACATATCTACTGTTCACACTTGTGTATTGTCAAACATTGCCCTAATGAAGCAACTGCACCATCAGCCTGAGATGACAACGCATGCCGGCTGCCACACTGCACCTTCAAGGGGCTGATGTTGGCTTTGATGGGCTGAAACACACTGAGCCCTGCCTGTTACCCTAGGTGCTTCTCTGCCATGTCCCTGACAGGCCACCACATCAGCACCCAATGGTGCTTTGGAGAAATCCAGGAATGCTCTTTGAAGTTTTATTGAGCGGATAACTCTGAGCTATCAGTATGACATTGTGCTGTCTGTCCTCTTTAACCCCCGGGGCCTCCACCAGCAGGTATAAGTTGACTATTGTAGTCCTCCTCAAGAGGGGATTTAGAGGAAGCTAACATTGACGTGGCAAGGCAACAGGGCCACCATTACTGCTCTGCTCCCCTGCAGGTAGAACCCCTATTGACTTTTTTTCTTTTAGAGTATAGGATTTCTAATTTTCCAAGGTTGTCTCTCTGACACTGTCTTTGTGTGTCATTTAAGGCCATCTCTGAGTCAGAGATGAATTGTAGATTATGCGCTCTCTGCAGAGTGGCATTCCATGGGAGAGAAATGAAAATGTCTGAATTCTAATGCATGCTTTCTTTTCTCTCTCTGTCTCTGTCCTATCTCTTTCTTTCTCCACGTCCCACTCCCTTTCTCTCTGGTTCCGTAGCTTTTTTGGCTGGGGCTCAACCGAGAACACAGTCTGTGATGTTTGGATCTCTAGTGACACACCACTTTGTTTTGACAGGCCAAGTCTGAAGTGTGATGTCATAACCCAGAATAAGGGAAAATTATGACCGCAAATAAATTCTATATTATTTTTCATAACGTCTGTACAAAGAGGAGTGGAGAGAGATGCAAATGGTGGGTGAAAAGAGGAATCGAGAGATGAAAAGAAAATGATAAGTAGAGAAACACAATGTAAGCACATGCCTCCATTCCTTTCATTAAAGTGAGAGTCCACCAGTCTGGGACAGCACTAATGCCCAAGAAGAAAATCTCAAATCCCTTCATTATAGCTGCTCTGATGAAGCAACATATTATAGTGGTGAGAGCGGATTGGAGCTGCTAACGAGAGCTATATCCCTGCCTTGATGATGACAAAATACAACTTGACTTTGATGCAGCAGGCCTTTCAGTATGCTGCCAAAAACATATCTTCCCTGTTTTTCCTCCACTCTAATCTTTTTTTCTTCACAGAAATCGCTAAAAGCACACACAAAATGTATGCACTGTGAATTTAATCCCCCTTCCAGCCCCACATTTACAGTTATTGTCTTTGTCTCTGGGGACCCCTGCTGTGTTCACTTCATCAATGAGAGTGACATAGACAAGCCCCCCTTTTCTTGCCCCAACTCTTTGCAGTAATCCATAACTAGAGGACAAAGGACTGACCTACTCTGTGATATTGGGGTGTGCATTCATTTTGGGGGTGGGTGCGGGGGATGGGGACCGTGCTTGCGAGGTCATGCCATTATATAAACCATAGGAGAGTAAAATGCAAAGTTGTTTACAAAGCATGTTAACACTCTGTTTATCATTAGGTGCTTTGTGGAACATTTTAGGCATTAACAGAGATAGAAACAAGAAGAGGTTAATGTCGACATGTCAGCCATTTTCAAAGGTCAAAGTTCTTTGAGATAGATTCCCTGAACACCTGCCTTAATTGCCAATAATGACCAATGTCTGGGCAACAAATAGTGATTTTAGCCCTTTATTTGATGCACATCCATTGTCAGATTTTTTCCCTTTTTTCCCCTCTCCCACATTGTTCTCCCTCCTACGTTGTTTGTAAACCGAAACACAGGGCAACTTTATTATGCTGATGATATATTAAACTACTGTCAAGAGGTTTCACCAGCTAATTGGATAGATTTCTTAATCTCTTTCTCTGCCTAATTTAACATCATAATGATGAAAAAATGTTTAATAATTGTCACTGGCAGGCTGGTATGTGTCTGTCTCACACGTATTCTTGCATAAGTAAGGCAGTGGTGGTTCCCTTGAGGCTGAGGTGCAATGCTGCATTTCATGCCTTAAGTCTGATTCTTTCACAGCAGTCAGCTCCAGTAATTAGCTTGTAATGAGTTGAAGTAAGGAGCTGTTTCATGGGCCATGCTGCCCCAGAGCCAAATTGTCAAGCATCTCCACTGTAGGTTCCTCAATTGGATCCTTGAGTTATTTCTGTTAAACACTCATGATGAACCAAACGCAAAAGGAGGATGGATTGGAGTGACGTATAGGTGTACGTAGAACATTTCAAGAGTCAGAACATCTGTTCTGCACTCTCCACGGCCAAGCAGAGGTGGGCAGAAGTAGGATGCAATCCACTGTGTCAACACTTGGTCTACACTCACTCTTTCCTGCTACCACACACACACACACACACACACACACACACACACACACACTCACTCGCTGTGTCATCTCTCAGTGCAGTGTTAATTCTTTTAGAGTGAGGTAATACCACTTGGAGTGGCTCAGTGTGTCTTGTTGGTCCACTGTGAATGGATCTTGTTATTATGTTGTTGTGTTGCTGAACACACACTGGCATGACTGGAATGCTTTTCAACACTAGTTGGCCTCAAGTGTTTATTACTGGAAAACAATATTACAACAAACACACAGCCACTAATGCATCTCTCCCTCCTACTCTCCTTATTGAGAGGAACAACAGTATAAAAAAACCTTGCTGTGCACAGTGTCTGCCTTTGATTCATTTGTGGAACAATAAGAGTAGGTTGGGGTAAGGGGATCACTTTTCTTTGTTTAGAACCAAAGACGATGAAAAAAGCAGGATTTGTTTTCTATAATTCAACCCAAGCATTGTCTGTTTGGACATTTATAAAGTCTGCTGACAACTAAAAGGCCTTCTATAGGGGTTTGGCATGAAGCATGTTGAGGCTGAGGGAAATCTGAGCCTAGTGCCATATGTATCACATATGTGCTGTGCTCTGGAGTGTATCCTTCGAGTGCGTGCCAGGAGACATGTTTCTGTATGAGAAGATGGAGCATGATAACGTGTGGGGTGAGAGATTTTTTTATTTTATGAATTGTACCTTTTTCTTTTTTAATGTCATTATTACCTGACACCGCAATGTTGTCTGGTTACATTCATGCCAATAAAGCATATTGAATGAATTGAATTGAGCAAAGAACCATGAGACAGTCACAACTGTCGGCACCATCTCTGAAAAGAATGGGCCTCTGTTGCTTTACCTTTGCAACGCACCCAAATCTCCAAGCGGCTTCTTTGTGAAATGATGCAGTGACGATTTTGGCAAAGTCGACTTTGCTTAGTTAATTGAAGCCAGGTGATTAATCACAGGCTAGCTGGCCAATTGGAATCTTGCTTTCATGGCAATTAGATGACCATGAGCAATCCCCACTTAAAGTTCACTAATCACATTGCTTTTTGTTTGACACGTGTAATGTGACCTGACATGAATACAATAGCGTTTCTAGCCCAGCCTGCAGCAAAGTGGAGGGTTAGTGACGAGAATGTGCTGAGGATTATTGGCATTTCTTTACAGATGGCTTGAATGGAATTCAAACTGACTTAAAGAATAAAGAAAAATAATTCTACTTCTCTCCCGATGTAGTCCTCAAATCACGCTTTCTATGTTTGACAATGCACTGCACGACCTATGTTGCTTTTTATTTGTAGCTTTTCACACCATTCACACAGAATGGCACAAAGGATCTATATATGTAAAACATATCTATGATGTTATCATCATCATCATCATGACTGGGCCATTTTAATCATTCTGTTATGGTGATGTACTGTAAAACCCATTGTTTTGTTCACCCATAGGAGGCGCTGGTGTTTTCATATGGGACAGGTGGCCTACATACACTTCCACTGCATTTGGTGAGGTTCCTGTGGCTGCCTGCTTTGAATGTTTGTAGCCTGATAGGTGACTGGTTCCTATTGCTAGTCCCCATCCAATCTTCTTCCCCAGATTCCCATTCTAGGTTTTATGTGGTACACTGTTCTTCACAACACCAAACCCTGGCTTTGCTGGCGTGGTGTTTATACAAAGAGCTTAGATCCTGAACATATAGTTGGATCCAGTGACTGATTGGTTTAAGTCCTAAAGATAAATTGGCCTTTGCCATCTTGTGTTGATGGTCCGTTCACAATGCACGCTTCAGTAACAAGTCATCCTTCCGTAATCATGCTTTGACCATCTTTGGTGTCCATGTGTTCTTGTGCTGTGTTGTAAATGTAAGTGTGTGTGTGTGTGTGTGTGTGTGTGTGTGTGTGTGCATGTGTGTGTTGAATGATTGTGAATTGATGACTTTGCTCAGAATAATTAAATAACTTCATGTTCATTTACATTTATAGCCTTAGCATCTGTAACCTCTCCACATGGACACACTGCAGATTCATCCCATGCTAACTCCATGAATCATTGCCTCTTCTTTATTTTCCTTCTCTCACAGGGCAGCGACAGTGAGTACGAGGTGGACCCTAACCGACAGAAGACCCACTCCTTCGTCAACCACTACATAAGTGACCCCACTTACTACAACTCCTGGCGCCGCCAACAGAAAGGCATATCCCGGGCACAGGCCTACAGCTACACTGAGTCAGAGTCAGGCGACCCGGATCACTGCGCCCCGCCGCCGCTGCCTCCTCTACCTCCGCTACCACCCCAGCTCAGTTCACCTAGCCCCCAGCCTCAGCAAGCCCAGGGCCAGCCCCAGGGCCAAGGCAGTCTGTTCAGGCCCAAAGGTAGCCGGACTCCCACCCCCTCCCAGCAGAGCTCCAACCCCCCCAGCCAGCACAGCACCCTCTACAGGCCCCCCAGCAGCCTTGCCCCTGGCTCACGGGCCCCAATCGCTGGCTTCTCCTCCTTTGTGTGAAAAATGCTGAAAGGGACACACACATTTCTGAAAATATCTACCCAACTTGTGCTGAAGGAGAACATAGCAACACGTAGTCAACCCAATCAGTCTTTCAAACCTTTCGCCCCTTTTTCATGACGTTTCTTTTTCTCTTATGTGTTTTTCTCTTGTTTTGTGTTCTTTCTCTTTAGTCAGCCTGGATACATGCCGAACATCACTGAGACCTTTTAGAGCACTTTTTTATTGTTTAATGTGTTGATGTGTGCCAGTGGAGACTTTGATTACTCTCACCAGTTGATAAAATATCCTCTGCAACATCAATTTACTTTTATTTTGCTATTTGAACTACTTGCATGACTTTATTTTCCTCCTTTTTTTTATTTAACATTTCTTTGAGAACATCCAAATGGTAATCTCTTTGATTCTGTACAAAGTCACAAGAATCTTTGAAAACACACACACACACACACACACACACACACACACACACATATATAGTAGATGTACCTAGAAGACAAAATCAAGTCAGTGCAGAATCTGCATTGATGAAGACTGAAATAACAATATGATGGAGCCATATTGTGGAAGTGAAAGGACAAGTGTTAGTTTGGACTGGATGAACTGGATGTAAAAAAAAAAAAAAAAAGAAAATGATAAAAGACAGACGTGGATGTGGAATTCATGCCAAATCTAACACATTTGTATGTGTTGGCCTGGAGAATTTTAAATGGATATTGCCGAAACAATCATGCGTTTCCATGGAAACATCTCTTTGGCCTGTAGCACATAATTATACAGAAAAGTCGGCATTTGGCCATGGCGGGGCAAATGTCAATGACTGCTGTGCCTGAAGGATCCTGCAGATATATGAAATTAGTGTATATCTATTAAAGTGAAAATGTTTAAGTATTTCTGTAAGTGTGATACAGTGGATCAAAGATGCCTTGATAGAGAAACACTTATTTATGATATCTGGCACCAGTTGTTCCTGAACTGCTGACGGTGCCCTCGACTGTGGCATCGTAATGACTGGCCTCGCGCTACAAGAGCCGCCTTTTAATCGGACGGACGTGGGCTGTGAATAAATTTGCATACACGGCCCATGTTTTTTTCACCCTTTCATGGCTCACATATACACATCATCCGTCTCATTCTGCCATATGTCTACTGAGATGCTTTGAAATCCAACCTAAGAGTGTCAAAACTGTCTGAAGAAGTCTGGGACATTCACATGTGGGCACAGCTGTTGGATCTTCTAAAATG
The DNA here is from genome assembly GCA_036024295.1 of Nannoperca obscura. Taxonomy (NCBI): domain Eukaryota; kingdom Metazoa; phylum Chordata; class Actinopteri; order Centrarchiformes; family Percichthyidae; genus Nannoperca; species Nannoperca obscura. The sequence continues at coordinate 7,443 of JAVQJL010080716.1, read as the reverse complement.
GTTACAGTGTGATTTTGATATGAAACAAAGATTTTTTTCTTTCCTGATTTCTTCCCTGCTGGTATAACTTCTCTCCGTCACTGATCACTATCACGGGGCAGCGCTGGGCCTGCGCCAAGAGATGATGTCATTGAATTCCCTCACCTATTCCCCTTTTGTGTAATCAACCACTGTGTAATATTCAGGTGTGACTGTACTGTCCCAAATGCTAATGCGCGTGTGTGCATGTGTATGTGTGCGTGTGATTACACTTCTTGTGCGTTATGCTCTTACAGATCATTCACTGTGTGTCTGGTTATAAAGAGATTGTCCTGCAGCAACTGTAAACCTGCCTGGAGTAATGCCACAGAGGGCTGGCACCACCCAGCCACCTGCCAGGCGCACTCATAACGCTATAGTGAAGACTCAGTGGTGTGTTACTAGTTTCCATAGTTCAAAAAAATGAAGAAAAAAATGTCATCTACTTTTTTTTATCTCTGTGGGGTGATTTAATTGTACTCAACAAACGCTTATCATGCAGAATCTGAATGAATATATGATCACAGTACATTTCTGAAATAAATTATTTTTGAATGTTAGCGGTTCCGTTGCTCAATTGCAAGCTGTACAGGGGAGAGGAAACATGAAAACACGGGTGGTTAAGAAAACTACACTTATAATTGCTTGTGGGAAAATTCAAATCATAGTGTATGACTATCGTAGTCTAAAGCTACAGTCAGACCCACAGTACCTCTCAAAATGCAGTCTCCTCGTTCATGTCTGTATGGCTTCAGCAAAAGAAAATGAAACCAGAAATGAACCTTTGCCACAACCCACATGGCCTCTAAATGAGAGAACGTAAATACAATTACTGTGGGGAATATAATTAAACCATGATTCAGCCTGATCACGTACAATGAATCTGTCTAGTGTTGCAGTGGTGCTACCAACAGGTGAAATCTGACACTGAGCTAGACTGAATTTAGTAGATATCTAAGGCAAGCTGTTAACCTCTTGCATCAGTAAGTTCAGTCGGTTGCTGGTTTGAACTGTTTTATTCAGGTAGGCCTACATAAGCTTTGTTTGTAACATTAGAAGTTCAGCAACCCCTTCTCTGCTGCTGAGTTATAATTGCATCATACTTTATGTGGAATTTGTGGCCTTTGCAGCGTATGGCATTGTGTTCATTCTGTTTACCTCATAGTTGAGGCTGATGAGCCTTCAAATTCATGTAGCCTTCGAATTTGTTCATTGATACCTGCAGCAACACACCAATGCGAAGCACTTGCATTCTTTTAATGGGTGGCTATTTTCAGTCTGAACACGGCTTTAATTTGTGTTTTCAGGTACACCAGTGAGCTTGTTAAATACCCAGGGTGTATCATGTTGTAAAAAGCACCTTACATTTAATGACATAAAAACATCAAAGGAAAACATGCAGAAATATGAGGGCACATACTGCCAGCAATGCCCTATGTATGAATGCATTCTGTAAGCACATAGGTAGGATCTGTTGATGGATAATTAGTTGATGAAATTCCACCTAACCTTGGTATTACTCAGGGAAGCAATAAATTGGATCAGTGTAGATGCTGTGAAATCCTGTTATCTGGTTCCAAATGTCCCCTCATGACTTTTTCCATCTTCCTCTGTGCTCCCCGATAACCACAGTTCATTAGCTCATCATCTTTTACTTGGTCGGCTAAACTGGCTAATTTTTCCCTGTAGAGCCATCAACCAGCACATTAAGTGACACATGTATGTATTTATGGCGTAAGCAAAGTGTTTAAATTTGAAGAAGTAACCAAAATTACAGACACACCCTTGCATGACAAGGAGCACATGTACAGTGTCAGATGGTGTTAGATGCTAATTGGATCACAGTCGACTTGATCCAGGGCTAACCTACTAAACACATAGGCATGAGAAGAGAGGAGATTAGATGGGATAGGACAGAACAGGGAATTGGAGCGAGCGCGTCCAGAGCGCTAATCTCTTTTTTTGAAAACACATGGGAAATTTCCCTCCGACAAAAGCATCACAGACAGGAGGTATTTCGCTTGCTGAAATGTTCATTTCCCTCAGCCTCTCTCGCTCTCTCTCTCCCACAGGAAATGAATGACAGAAAAGAGTGAGCTGGTGGTCCCTGTTAAAAAGGGAGCCCATGGTACTAAATAGCCCTGATGAGCTTTGAGAACCCACAGTTGCAATATTAAAGGATTCAGACAGAAGGTGTAGTTCAAAGCAGTTTAAAACCATGAATTTAATTGCCTCATTTGTGAGCTTCACTGAGGGTGGTTTGGGGAATTGAAGAGGATATACTGGCAGTTTGAAAAGTATACTAATTTGAGAAAGGGGGTGTTCCCTGAGTGGCTTCCATGAATGCCTTTCTAATGTACTGTTTGGTGGATGCTTGAATTGGTTTCTGATTTAATGTGCAATATGGGAAAGAGCACACAAATGACCATAGCCATTTTGGTATGTCCCTTTGCCACAGCCAACCTCTGTCACTCTTCTTGTAGTTTGGATGGACACTAGTTTCCACAGTGTGTGGTTCAAGCAAGGTCTACTTAGGGATCTGAGCAACACAACACTATGACATAAATTGCTGAAATTGTTGGATGAAGTCATATTTGGTCACAATTATTTTTATCCCCATTAGTTTGTCCAGTTGACTAGTTTCCACTAGAAAAGAGAGTCCCTTGAGTCCCAATTTCTTACTGTAGCATTTCCAGGCCACATGCGTTATATAACATATAACACAAAGCCACACAAGGAAGCAATAATTGAATGAGAGGCCCGCTTCAGGGTAATGCACCATCAAAGTTTTGTGTTCTGCATACCGTCACTGAAGTTCTGAAGGACCCAAACAGAGCTTCCCATAAAACTCTGCACCACTAATTGGTCCATCATGTAATAATAGACCTGATGATATTTACAGGTGGGCGAATGAGGCTTTAACAGACAGGTGGGTGTCAGTGGCGTAACAAGAGTTAAAGTTCACACATGAGGACCAGATGACTGTGTGTAACCACACAGGCACAAGCTCATATCTACATGACCTGAATGTTTTATGCATCAAAGCTTGTACATTTGCTTTGTGTGTGTGTGTGTGTGTGTGTGTGTGTGAAATTAAAGGCTGTTGTTAATGTAATCTGGAAATTGTCAAGAATAATTAGAGTAAAGGGCTCCAAGTCCACCCAAATTACCTTCATGGCTTTTATGAGTTAGCAATATTATAAATCATTATGTCTGAACCTTTAATTATAGTAATGGGCTACTTTGCAGTACATTATCCTAATGCTACAAATCATAAGTGGGAAGAACATTGATTCCGGCTGAACATGCTCAGACAGCACAATACATAGTGATTATTTTGAATAAATATACCGTAAGCAGAATGGACTATTACAGTTATTACATGCTCATACTATGAAAAAGTTTGTATTTTTGTGTCATTGCGTGCATGAGAAAGAGTGGGGTTATCATACAATATTTTTTATAATTGCCCAATAACGTGTCCACTTTTAGTGCAAATGTCTAAAGTGTTTCTTTTATCAAATCAAATTTTATCTGAGAAAGAAACCTGTTGTACAGTATGCAAGATGGAGGCATACAAGTTCATTATTGCAGGTCTACCAATTATTTCAGAAGATGTAATAAAACAATAACAGTGGGTTCAAGGTGAAACACAGTTCTCCAATGTGACGTAAGTTCACTGAGTTCTGCTGATCAACTTCTGATTGTTCAAATGCTTGCAAGTTAACTTCAAAATAGTTCATATGTTGGCAAAGTTCAGCCTTTTGGGAAATTTGCATATTTTACTTTCTTGTGGAGAGTTAAATGACATTGATACCACTCATGTCTGTAGTGTAGCTAAATATTAAACTAAGGCCAAGAGACGGTTAATTTAGCTTAGCACAAAGACAAACCTGCCTACCAGCACCTCTAAAGTTCACTAATTAACACTCTTTACTGTGGTTACTGTGCCTGGCCAAGAAATAGTCCAGGAACACCAAACATAGTGTTAACAAAGACTAAACCTTCACTGGTGTTAATAAGTGAGCTTTAGAGGTGCTGGTAGGCTAGCTGTTCAAACCTGTTTTCATTATTTATGCTAAGCTAACCATCTATTGGCTGTAGCTTCATATTCTCTCTACAGTCAGGAGAGTGGTGTCAGTCTTCTCATCCAACTAGGCAAGAAAGCACATAAGCGCATTTTTCAAAATATTGAACTACTCCTTTAAATGTCCTAGGATTCCTACTGATGTGTGTTTTTTCACAGAGCCGTCAGAAGATCTTATTTCATTGCAATTAGTCCCGGACTGATGGCTTGGGAGTATGGAGCCCCACCAAGTTGAAGTCCTGCCTTTTGTTATGTGTTGTGAATAAATGGGGCTCTGTCCCTTTAAACAGCAGCAGGGGGCGGTGCTCTCCGGCACACGAGGGGAGGGGGGTGGCGAGGGGGAGGGCCGCTTTGTGCGCCGTACAGATGCAAAGTGAACGGACATTGGAGCACCAACAAGGGGACTGTCCTGCCGCAACTCTCCTGCTTCTCCCGCTGAGAAACTGAAGAGAAACTGTAGTGACACTGTAGTGATACAGAGGCTTCTTCTCTAGCGTTGCTGTTCTCGCGTGTTTATGGAAAGTTGAGTGGAATACAACCTGGAACTTAACAAATCGCTGGTACCGTAAATAAAGGTAGGTAGCGTGTCTTGATGTGTGACTATTGTTTAAGAGTTGAGTGAGCTGTAATGTGCGGTTCTATTACACATTTAGGCTACTTCGAGTGACGACTTTGAGTTTGTATTATTCGGCTGTAGTCAGTGTGTCTAATATAGTTTCCAGGCTGCTCCGTGGGGTCAGAGAACAGACGTAGGTTGAAGTGAGGCCAACGGTGTCAAATCTGCATCTCATTTGAATGTTAAATCTGCGGGTGGACAATCAGCGCCTAGCAGTCAACTCGAGCTCTTGCCTGGTGAAGACCAGACAGAAAAGGCCAAGCCATAACATGAAAGTCACCACAGTTTAAAGGAAATATCCTCTTAGGATAAAAATGTGCTTTACAATTTACCCCCCCCCCCCCAAATACTCTGGGGGTCTTGGCTTTATTTACTTGGATCCACATCTTTGTAATCTGGAGAAACTTTGCTGTTTGGTCTACTTTTAGGAAGAATAGTTTTTAACCATGCACTCAGTCTGGATCATGGATATGGAGTTGTGTAGAGCTCCTCAAACTTTTTTCTTTAAGGCCAGGGGATCTCCACATATAGTGTCTTAAGTGTTAGACTACTGACCCGATTACATCTTGGTACAGAGCACTCATTTTGCAAGAAATCCTGCTTTTGTATAATTGATTACGAAGTTACATAATTATCTGTTTTAGAGGTATAGCCAAAACCACAATAAACTGGTGAAAAGACTCTTTTACAGTGATAAATAACAGTGAAAGCACACTATTCCCAAGGTGCCACAGACCTCCAGACTAACATATTACAAATCACTAATAATGTACTTATTCAGTTCATAGATTCCCGATAGTGGAAACTAGGTTGCAGAGTCTGAAATAAGCGTCCCATCTAACTCTTTTCAGGACAGGATATGGTTTAATCAGACCTGGCAGATGGACTTCGTAGCATCAGTTCTCTCTGCTGAAAGTTACGTAACATTAATATAATGCTGTGGGAACTCAAAGCACGGTGAAATATCTGAGAATCTACCAAGAGCTCAACAAACTACACGGCTACTTTCCCTTCATCCCTCACTCCCAAATGTGCCCACCTTTCCGCATCATTAGCCAGTTGTTCCTGTTTGTGTTTACAGACCTGGCACTCGCCTCTCATTGGTCCTTGTGTTTGATGAACTGGGTAATTTACTCTAGGGCTGCCACCGTTGCTTGTATACCTGCCCGGCCTCATTCATCATGCTCTGATTGGAGGCCCGTATAGTGTGTGCTTGACTTTAACTACACTGACCATAAAGTCTGCAGGTCTGTTTTATAACATTCAGTTTCATTATTCCTCGCTCATCGTCAGTAATCAGCCCTTCGTTCCTGTTAAACCGCCAGGCTGGGCTAAAAGCAGGAGGACATATTGACTAATGAGCTTGGCTTTGGCGTTGTCTTTGTACGGCTGTTGCGCTCTGACCCCCTTCTACACTAACATACACAACCACACCCAACAACAGCCCTAAGGTCGGTCAGTATTTGTCATTTTTCCTGACGAATCATTTACCCAACTCAGTATTGGTGGCTCTGTGATAAAGAACGGGCAATTGAAAAAGAATGCTTTACTATGCTCCTTGAGGTTGACCAGAAAGATTTAGGCCAAGGTCAGAATCGATATGACGCCAGCAGTGCCACTTTTCCAAGCACCCTCTCTGCTTTTCTGTGTCTTTTCCAGTAACAAAAGTGGTGCACTCACACTTCAGGCCTTTGAGCTCCTTATATTGTATGACTTCTCCAGAGCTGCCAGGCAGATATCTCTCCATCAAGAGCTATTGTGTGCGCTGCGGAGTCAGAGGGGAGGGGAGCATGTGTGTGTGTCATCTCTGACTGTGCTTTTTCTATTTTGCAATGGAGGCTATTTCAGTTTGCTCTGGAGGATACTGCTGCCGCGTTCAGTGAGGAAGCTGGCTACCTGCCCGACTCTGACTGCGCTGAGGTCATAACAGTTTTATACTGGGAAGAGGGCGTGCAGGAGTGGGGGATGGGGACTCACTTCAGGCACTTTCACATGCAGTTGGTTAAAGTGGAGAGCAACTAATTTCCTTGTGAATCAACACTTTGTCAGTATTTTATTTGTGCGTGGCTGGATTCCATATTATGTGAAGGTTTAATGTATGGAGTATAAACTTTTCACTTTCATTTATATGAGAGAAGGAATACAAGTTAGTTAACTGGAGTCAGATGTGATAACTTACAGTATATTGCATGTTCTTGTTGCTTCTCATGCCTAAGGACAGTCATTCTCAAGCAGTGGGCTGTGGCCCAATGGGGGGATTCACAGTGCCATTTGGTGGGCCTAGGAGGCAGTGGTACTGCCAAATGGTTACATTCAGATTAAGAAATGTAATAAGCTAGTTATTTTAATCGAAATGTACTCAAGGATTCAGATAAATAAAAAATACGTAATTAAAATACATAATTTCATTGACGTTTGAATATTTCCAGCCAATCACGAAGCATCATCTGGTAGAGACATACAGTGGGTACAGAAAGTATTCAGACCCCTTTAAATTTTTCACCCTTTGTTTTATTGCAGCCATTTGCTAAAATCGAAAAAGTTCATTTTATTTCTCATTAATGTACACTCAGCACCCCATCTTGACAGAAAAAAACCAGAAATGTAGAAATGTTTGCAAATTTATTAAAAAAGAAAAACTGAAATATCACATGGTCATAAGTATTCAGACCCTTTGCTGTGACACTCATATTTAACTCACATGCTGTCCATTTCTTCTGAT
>JAVQJL010080713.1:0-21997 GCA_036024295.1 Nannoperca obscura | reverse complement strand
GGTTCATCACTATGAGCAAGTAGAGGAGGAGGGGGGTAGTGTGAAGGGAAGAGGGGAGGAGAGAGGGATAGAGGGAGAGAGGGGAAGGGAGGGGTTTAAAGGGTGGGCTTGTAGTCATTGTCAGGCAGCGAGTAAGAGCGAGAGAGAGAGAGAGGTGCGCCCAGGCAGACCGACTGAAGAGCGTGTGTGTGCAAACTGGGATGAGTAAATGCACTGGACGGCTTAGCTGTTGATACAGCCAGAGAGAGAGAGAGAGAGAGAGAGAGAGAGAGAGTGTGCACGAAAGCGAGCGAGAAAGAGTGAGCGCAAGAGAGAGAGAGAGAGAGAGAGAGAGGGTGAGAGAGGAGAAGTGAAAGGGAGAAAAAAGGGAAGAAAGAAGCAGAGAAGAAAAAGGGAGGATACAACAACTACAACTATGCTGTGCTGCATAAGAAGAACCAAACCGGTAAACTGCTCTGATTTGCTCTATCAGTATTTTCTGCTCTTTCATGTGACAAAATAATGCATCTCAACTCTGAACTTTGGGACTGTTGGTCTGTAGTCAGACCAGAGTGCTTGAGGACAGATTAGAGACAATGTTGGTGTCATTTCCTTTGACTCTGGGCCTGCCTTGTCTTTATAGAAGTCTTTTCACAGAGCTCCAGACACGCCTAGTTAATATGATTATCCTGCATGAATGGATGTTGCCACAATGCCTCTCAGACCTCACACAGTACCTACTTGCAGAGAGGCACAAGACTGTAACTCGATCTTGGGCAGCTGGACATCCCCTCGTATTTGTCATGCACTTGAGAAAAGTGAAAGATTATTGAAAGGCACTTGATAGATTCTGTATTGTCTCTGATATTAAAGCTGAAATACTCCATTGTTTATTCAGCCATTGTTAATGATGATTCACATTAATTAGATCAACCTATGTGCTCCTAATTGATGCCTTAAACAGGGCTCTTAGTGTCTTTTGTACTTCTGTTATCTTAAGCAGAAATGGGTGACACAGGAAAGTGAATTTCCACAGAGAAAAAAAAAAGGGTGGGGTACGGATTGAGTGAGCAGCACCATCATGTCAGTGGCCTCTGGGGAATACAATGGGAATAAATGAGTCTAAATGGATTATCATAGCCCTCCAGCTTTATAAGTGGATGCTGTCAATGGAGGGTACTATGAAGTGTGCACTTATTTAAAGGGTGTGAAAGGGTGTAGTTTATAATAACCCATGGCTATTCTCAGTGGCAGAGAATAATAAAAAAAAGAAGGTGTTGCATGGAAGCGGGTGGGTCTGGACAGTGGAGAAGAGGGTGGCACTCTCCTGGTCTTCACTGTTTCAGCAGCTATCATGGTGGTTTTGTGTGTGATCTGGGCCAGTTTCCTGCCTGTATCTCAAACTGAGTATGATTTTATCGGACTCAAAACACTCTGGATTCTGGTGGCACTTGATTGCTTCTTAAATGTTAGTCTGGATGAGTCATATTAACTCTGGCAGGGAGGAAAGAGAGAAGGGAAGCGAGGCTTGCCAGTTGAAAGGCATGCAGGATACAGAGAGGCAGGCAGGCACGGAGAGAACGAGCGACAGGGTGGAGTGTAGCTGGTGCACATGGAGGTAGATCGGGGGGCAAAGATGAGTAGGTGGAGAGCGAAGAGAACCTGGTGGGCAGAGAAATAGAGGTGAAAAAAAAATTGAGACAGGGAGGGAGGTTGGAAGGTATGGGGGAAGGTAGGGAGATGCAGGCATGCAGCAAAACAGAAAGGCAAAGAGGGAACGAAACTGGATGGTTGCTACAACCGGTAGGAAATGTGATGGTGACAGAGTGAGGGATGGTGGTTGGGAGGTTGAGCAGGCGCAAAGGTGAGAAAAATCAAAGGAAAGGAAGCCGGCATGCTGCACACTGCAGCCATGTGGGTGAGGCACCGGCTTTTCCCACAGAACACTGTTGCTGCCTTGAGCGTGTGCGTCTCACCACAGGGAGAAATACCCTCCCGGCCTTCAGGCACTTGTCTTCCTGCTCTTGAGGAGCAGAGGCATAAATGAATCCAGACAGACTCTGTGGTCTTCATGGGTGGATGAGCAAAGAGCATGTTTTTCTGTTTTAAACATGGCTATATTGCTGTGGGTCCTGCCTTTGTGGAGTGTTAAGTACTGTTCACTATGGGAGTGGCTACTAGCACTTCATTTAAGTCCCCTCAGTAGCTCCAGCTCCTAGCTTTATTTTTTATTTACTTTTATGCAGTTTTAGGACCAACGTCACCCCCACAGAGGATGCATTTTGTCTTCGCCTCAGGGTTTGGCAAAACATCAAGGATCATGTTCTTGTCCATCCACAGTCCAGGTCCTTCTTAAACTTAGGTCTTAGGTCCACCACCAGGCCTACCCAATTTAATTTCCCTCATAAACCAGGACTTTAAATCCCACCCATATGTGCTCTTCTCCAACTCCGCCCCAACTCCATTCCTAGTTCTCCTCCCAGCACCAGAACCATGCCTGACTGTCCCACCTCGCTCTGCCTCTGCTTTCAGCTTAAACCTAAAATATTTGGGACCAGACTCTAAAATCAAGACACAGTCTGCTACCTTAAAAAACGATTATCTACTCTCATGCTGTGGCTCCCCATGCACTCAAAGCCCCGTTCCCCAGAGCCTGGCTGCAGCCAAAGCACCAGCCACAGCCCATATTTCCAGTGCCTGCCTCCACCAACCTGCCCAGCACCTAGCCCCTTTTCTCCAGCTCCACTCCACTTCCACTTTCCCTACTGCCCCTCTCCCCATCCTTATCCTCAGCCCCTATGAGATTAGTGGCGATTGCAGAGCCTTTGTTCAGGCAGAGAGTCGGTGTAATTGAATTAAAGGCTGCTCCAGAGGATGTAATGACGCTGGCATATGGCCGCATATTAGTTACTGCGGAGCATCTTTTCCCGGGCCGTCATAAAAGAAACAGTGCATCGTTTAACATCGCTCATCAATTCGCCATCAAAGGAGAGAGAGAAACAGAGAGAGAGAGAGATGGCGAGCAAGGGCTGTGGTGGTCACCACCTGAGCCCCCCTCTCCTCATCTGCAGGAGATTGCTGGCTAAAAGGGTGTGGTGCTCCGCTGTGTCTGTGTGTGTGTGTGTGTGTGTGTGATAGAGAGAGAGAATGAGTGGGTAGCAGTTTGCTCAGTGAGAAAGAGAGTGAAAGACGACAGAAAGAGAAAGAAAGAGAGGGAGATATTCAGCAGCTGCAGACAGCAGCCAGTCTTTCCTCTTTGGTGTCTGGATGGGTCCTGCAGAAAAGCAGACAGCCATTGAAATCATGCTGGGATTTTCAGAAAAGAGGTGTCATTGCAGGAAGTATGTGTGCCACAAGCAGGGTGCCTAATATTATCTTTCTGCCTGCTTGGGAACTGTGGTAATATGACAAATGTTTAGGGAGTTTTTCATTTTATAGAAATGATCAGATACGCTATAAATGTTATAATATTTGATTTAAGATACACAAATCTTCAATAATTACACATTAAAGTGACTTAGATCAAATAAATTCAGAAGCTGCACCTGTTAGGTTGGTGATAAAAGGGCCTCTGCAAAGCAATGTTGTGTAACTCCACAATTATAAATGCAAATATTACCTTTAATATTTCTCTCACCTCTTGCTAGCGGTAGTCGATCGAAGGCTGGGCGGAGCGATGAGGTGAAAATGGAGTCTCCTGCTTGAATGGATCAGAATAAAAAAAAAAGAAAAAATCCAAACATGATTATATGCGTGCCTGGTGTGTGCATTAGCATGGGTTGTGGTTCTGTGGTAATTCAACCAGTATAAACCCCACCGCTCCACCGCGTCTTCCCCCGTTTCTTCTCCCTCCCCCTCCTCCCCCCTCCTGAAACAAGTCCCTAATGGCATTGGCAATGAGGCAGCGGGAAGGTGGCGGATTGTTACTGTGTGTCACCATTGGGGGGATGGTGTATGTGTATGCGTGTGTGTGTGGTTATGGATCTGTCTGTAAAGCCACTGACTCTCGGGTGTGGTTCTCACGACAGCCGATGCCCACCCAAAGACAGAGCCAGACAGGGAGCGAGCTCAGACTGCAGCTGATAGGCAAACCTGTAATAGACACATCCAGCCGTCAGATAATGTACTGAACAGATTTCAACATGGTCATTCATTACCTTTAAAGACAGGAAAGACAGAGATGTTTTTCCTCTAGTGAATGGCAGATTAACCTGTGAGCTATTGTACATTTAGATTCTGAACATGAAAATGATCATAATTTTTACCTACACATAGTAAAGTGTCCTACAGCAAGCATTTCATTTTGCCACATTATACTGTAACTATTATAATTGCAGGAGGATTTCCTTAATCTGTTGTACAATCATGCATTTGTAATAAGTTATTTAATTAACCTGATAATGCAAATATGTTGTCTCAGTGCAAATTAATCAAGGAAGAGTTTAAAGGGTTGTGGAGTCTTGGTGTGAAGATTTAAAGGAAGTGTACCTTGCGGTGTGCTGCACCTTTGGGAGGTGCTGCTGTATTTATGAATGAAAATGTGTGCCGCACAGACACTGAGTGGAATAACGCCTGCAGGAGGGTACGTGACCAGGGTTCAGTTAACAGTCACAGTCTTTAAGCACAATTCTTAAAGGATTTGCAGTAATGTTTCCATTTACGGTAGATTTGAGATTTTAATGCAGCCACTATCTCATTCATTAACTACTGGTACTTTGAATATTACAACATAATTAGTTTGATGTGACAGGGTAAAGTCGCTCAGAACAGAATCTTATGGTCCATGGAAACAGACTACAGCAGTCAGAAAATCACAGCGCAGCACTTCTGAGGGTGATGCACAGACAAATATCAATAATTCAAATGATGATGCTACAATTGTGGTCAAACCATGATGGTGATATTTCTTCCCCCTCCTTACACCGATATGAGATCACTTGGCACTCTGCTGGTATTTTATTACATTTGTGCTCATATGCGCCCAGATCTCTAAAGTAAATGACAGCCCCTCTGTTCCAATAATGATGTCATACCCCCATATTCCCAAACAACCTCATCCATCGCTTTCTCTTTCTCTGTCTGACTCACCGTATACAGCCAGTAAGTAATTCTATTTAGAGTTAAGTGCTTTGGTCAAATTTTGGCAATTGTAAGCACTCATGAGATCAGACATAATAAAAGCCCCAATAAGTCACCGGAGACCTGCATATTATTAAGGGCACTGGGTGTGCCGGTGGTGCTTTGTCTGTCTCCACGTTGGCTATCTGTTCTAATAGCAGGACACTTGCTAAAGTTTATTTCCACACTTGAAACAGCTGATTAAGTAAAAAGCTTTAGTTCAGGTTTCAAATATATCTCACTATATTTGAGGAGCAATGTAAAGCCTCTGAGAATCTCCTATCCTTCTTACAGCCAACAGCATCATCTGCTGTTTTTTTTAATATCACATTGCACAAAATTGCTTCAGAAAGAAGGTGTATATTAAGAATTGCAGGATGGCCCGGGGCAGGATTTACACCCTGAACCCTGGGGATGGCATATGAATAAAGGTGGAGGAGGGGAATATACCAACACAGCTGCACCTTGGCCTCTCTGCTCCAATATTGGACTGACACACTGACCCTGAAAAAGACATGTTGGTTTAGGGCCTCTGGCTCACACAGATGTGATCCCTCACACAAGGCAGCTTTCTAAGTCACACCTCATATGCAATATAATGATGCTATCAGAGACAGAAGGTGTGAAGAAATGGACTGATAAACCTACCGAGTCGCTACTTTAAAACCATTTTCACTTACATCCCCTAACCTTAAACAAGATGCTGCTGCTCAGTGACACAGATTGCCAGCAGTGATACATACACACAAATGTAACCCCACTGGCCTCGCTCCACACCCTGCTGCTGCATCACACACAACCCCTCCTTAGCCATGCTGATTGCTCCGCCTGATTTATGAGTTCCTATTGGCCCGCTCCCCTGAGGGGTCAGGTGCACTGCCAATCAGGGTGACATATAGTCTTTCATAGCTCCAACCAGCAAACAGCGCCGTGATGAGTTAGCACTCTGGTTGTCAAGGTAACCTTTGATGGTTGGGAGGGGTATGGCAGTGAATGCTGAGAAGATTGTAGCAGGCAGCTCGTTCCCTAGCAGCCAGAGCTGGAGCAGTAGAAAGCTACTGTACCTAGAGAATAAAGATTGGCTCATTATTTTGGAGAAAGAACCTCATTTTGAGCACTTACATTTTTCTGGCTACAATTTTGAAGATGTCATTAACAGTGGATGCGGGGAACATTAAAGAATGCCATGGAGAGGTTCTACATTTAAGTTGAATTATTTACTAAATCTATTTCAACACCATTATCAATAGGACAATATCAACCTCATGCCTGGATTGAATAACTGCAATAAATGCCTAGTCATTTGTCGTGCCCCAAATCCCAGTGTATCCAATTCATTATGTCGAGACAGTCGACCCACACGCATCTGATATTGTTAAGATTAACAGTGGTTCTAAATCTCCTCTTTCCAGAACGAGGAATGATTAAATGCTGTAGATTTGTTCTATTATCACTGACAAGGCCTTGATACCTGGAAGGACAAAAACACTCCAACCATTCAGATTCTGCAGTTTTCACATCTTTATCATTTGGCTAACTTATGCTGCACTGCCTGCATGCTTTGAGAATTTGTGTTTGCTTTATGTTGCTTATTCACATTCATTTAAGGTGCACATTTAAAGCTTTTGATTGGTTCAACCGATTGGTTGCTACATAATATTTTACCTTGATTTGTTTGCCTATTCATTTTGAATGTACTGCCACTTTCAGTGCTCATCATTCATTCTTTTATTTTATTTGATTTCTTTTCATTAGATTTATATGACTCATAGCACAACCCACTATTTGATGGACAGCTATGGATCCAGTTACCAAAGGTAATATCATGGAACCCCTTTCAATATTACATTGTGTAATTGTCCTATTCCTAACCCTGTTCCTCATCCAGTCCTACACTCCAATTCCAAACCAGTCCTGAAACCCTAACCCAACTTTTCCCAGTCTATAATTCTCCACTAATGGTTACGAATACATCAGTTCAAGTTTATTAATAAACTCTTTCTCATGGTATATGACTTCTGACCTTTCAAATCATGACATATTGTACTTATCTTTGGTAGGATTCTTAGCCCAAATAAAAGTATGCCAGCATGATGTTTTGGGATGATCATCCTCAAGCTACATACCCCTACAGACGAGGGATTCCTTGCAGGTTTTTAGCATAACAACCAGTTTCAGTTTCATTTATTAAAAATTGACATTCTTTTGCTGGTTTCCAGTGGATCTGGATGATGGCTTTCAGTAGATGTTAACCTGCTGTATTTGCTCTCGGCTACCAGGTGGAGAAGAATGAGGAGGTGGACCAGAAATTTGAACAGGATGGCACCGCCAACAAACCCGAGGACAAGGCCCACAAGGCTGCCACCAAAATACAGGCTAGCTTCCGTGGACACATAACTCGGAAAAAGATGAAAGACGGAGAGGAAGAGAAGGAGGGAGACAGTCCTGCTAATGCAGAAGAGGCGACAGAGGGAGGAGGGGAGGCAAAGAAAGCGGAGGGAGAGGAGGCACCCGCAAAGAAGGAGGGAACTGCAGGAGAGGAGGCCAAGAAGGAGGAGGAGACGAGCCAAGCCAAAAGTCCAGTTGCAGATAAGCCAGCTAACTCTCCGGCAGCTGCTGCGACGTCTCCTGTAGCGGCAGCACCCGCTGCTGCCTCCCCTACGGCCGCCACAGCGCCCTCTGAGCCCCAGAAAGAGGAGCCAAAGGTGGAGGAGAAAGCCGAGGAGAAGCCCAAAGAGGTGGAGGCCCCACCAGTGGCAGCCAAGAGTCCTACCACAGCCACAGCTGAGGAGAAGAAGGAGGAGGAGAGTGAAGAGAAAAAGGAGGAGGCCAGACAAGCCGATGTGCCTGCTGCTGTCAGCCCGACAGCTGAGAAGGAGGAGCCTAACCAAACAAAAGATAAACAAGGTATGCAGATTAAACTAAAGCTGTTAACTTGTATTCATTACAGTAGGATTCATTTAAAAACCCATTACATGCACACATGCCAAATAAAATAAGCTCACTTGGATAGGACCTACAGGAAGCTTCTAAGCGCTCTGAAGCAAACACTTACTTGTGTACTTGTTTACGAGGGCACTGAGTTCAGAAACACACATTTACCAATGTAGAAGCAATTACTTACTGTGAAGTAATAAAGAAGAATAGGTAAGTTTCCTATAGTCTGCTTGGCAGGCACCACAGAAAATAACTGCTGGTTGAGTCTTTGGGATTTAAAGATCTTTGGCAGTGCTCCACCATTCGCTGGTTAACACAGAAACACAGCTCAATATTAGATTAATCTGCCTTGTATCTCAGCCTCTGCAAGATGGAAACTCCATACTGATGAGGCGGAGATTGGGATAGAAATTTACGGTTGGAAATGATTAACGCTGGTCATGAATGGTATTGTACAATGGGCTGGTGTTATCTTGGGAAATGATCAGTTACTGCTAAGAAGCATTGTTGTATTGTTTGCTTACTGAGACAGCAGCATGTTTTGTGAGTATTAAAGGTTCTTGAACATCTCAATTTTGCGATATCCAAGACCAACATATCAACCTAGCTGCTAAAGGAATTTACTCAAATTAAAACACAGATAGTGATGAAAATGGATGACTCATTAAATCCTTTTTACACATTACAGCAGGTCAAAGTATGTGATAATATCTTTGCAGTCCGGACCTCCAACATTAGCTGGTAGATTTCAAAGTAAACCATCATTTGATGTCCAATTATAGTGGAAACATATATCTGAGAAGGAACTGGAAGGACAGGAAATTACATTACAACATTAATACAACAAATGCTCACAACATGCACTTGACGTGAACTCATATTTCTGGTCCAAGGACTCTCAGATTGGGTCAGACAGGTAGTTAATGGAGCGTGCTCAGGCTAGAGTAGGTGGGGATGTAAGTTGGGAAACACACACACACACACACACGCCAAATGGAGAACTACACAAAAACTAGGTCACCTAGGCAGCACTGTCTCCCTGTTGTCATAGTTACCACCTCAATGGGATAGCTGGCCTGCATGGAGCAGAGCGGGGATAACAGGTGCTCTGATTTCAATGAATGATTAATGATCCCAACTGGTCACGATCCGCACTGGGAAAGTCTGTCAAAAACAAACACTACTTGACAAAGAACTGCAAATTAAGAATCGGCTGCTGGCTACAATATGCTTTACCAACTGAACTGACTAAGAGCAAATTAATATTTATAACTAAGTCACTTGGTCAACACACGGAGCTCTAAGCTGACTAAATAATTTATGAGGTTGCCTGGTTATGATCCAGATTCTCCACCAAGGATAGTCCGTGTCACTGGCTTTGCTTAGTTACATCTGACGAAGTTGTTAACTGTCATAGCATGATGACATAGCACTGTCTAATCACACATAATAATATAATAATAAACTTAATTTATGTAACACCTTTCATACATGAGATTCAGCTCAAAGTGCAAACAATTACCGTAACCACTTCTACCTTCATCGTACCGGTAATTGTAATCTTTTAAAACTGAGCAGTACTGGACATAATCAAGAAATGTCAGCGCAAAGGTAATAACAGATTCTGGGTAAAAGCAAAGCCAAAAAGGTGCACTTTCTAACAGTCACTTAATTTGCCTCAATTGATGTTGCTGTCTTCATACCACAGATTCATACCACAGTTTGGGTCCAAAACGACAGAAAGCAGCTTCACCATATAGGTCTTTGTCTTAGTCTTTGGTAAGTTGAGCAGCAGAGATTCTGTGGATCTGAGGGATCTACCAGGGTCATTAGCCTAGTTACATTATAGTCGATGATAAGTGAAGTTCTGCCTGAAGTGTGAAGTGCTGAAATAGTGTAGTAAGCTGTTGGCACATCTTTTCCATTGCTCTTTTGGACCTATAACGAGGACCTCTGTTGTTGCATGAATTAGTTTGAGGACATTTTGGGTCATCTATAAACTGATGTCAGAGATACAGTTCTCAAGGGAGTAAGGTCATCAGGATCAACAGCTACATAGTAGTTGGGTATCATCTGCATAGCAGTGAAAATCAATAATGTGCTTATGATTGATGCCCCCCTAGTTTGTCAGACTGACAAATAGCATTTCGTTTTTCATTGTGTTCAGCTTTGAATCGAAACAAAAAACAAGTGATATGCCTTATGTTAAAAACAAAATTACTAATGTAAATGGAAGTTGGAAAAAGTAAATTATGTGCATCTACTTTATATCTGAGTAATAAGTTCTACAGTAAGCTATGCGTCACACTCTCATTAACATTGTTTACTGATAACTTCAATGAAATCAGTGGGCAGAATCTGCAAACCATGACAAAGATCATCAGAGTTTGGGCGTTTGCTTTTTCCATCTCCAATGTTTATTTGCAAATACATCAGCACAACTAAACCAGCATTTTAGCCATCACTGGTGTAAATACATGAGATGATGCTGATGTCAGACGGGCCTTGACTCTGTGAATTGGGTGAAATTGCATTTGCATCACACAGTTTGGTGGCTGTGGAGAAAGACATTCTCACGTCTGTCATACTGACTAACAAGCTGATTGCCTCTTACCTGGAAGATCATGCTGTCTTGAGTCACACAGACAGTTGCACATTAGTACAAGCACTCACACAGATAGGCCCACTTGTCTGTCTCTCTCTCTGGCTCGCCCTCACACATGCACCCACACCCACACTTATGCACTCCATCACCCCATTCTCCAAGGCAATGATGTCATTCTTTGATGTGTCCTCTTTCTATTAAAAGAGCATGAGATCATCATGGTATGACATCACCACTCTCACCACTCCACTTAAAAAAAAATTTCGTCCGACACAATGAAATAAAGGTTCTCAAATCATTGTAGCCCATATACTGCATGACAAGGTCTTATTAGTAAAATGTTTTTTTATTTATTTATAGACAATACATAGATGTAATAATATTATGTTTAGCAAGAAAATAACAAAAATTACAGGATAAAAAAACAGAATAGGATAATGCAAAGACAAAATATAAAGCATCAGGGCAATGTTAATTTATAAACCCAATTAGTAATGGCTTAGTGATGTATCATGGATTGTTATTCAGTAGTCTTCACCTCTTAGTAAGCCACCACTGGATGTTATTACAGTGCATTACACTGTGGGCATCACACAGTATCAGATGTGACAAGCCGAGATGCTGCTGTTAGCATTCTGATGTCAGTTCAAATGCTTCACAGGTCCATTAGGAGCACTCTTTTCCTTTATTATTTACACAGCCAATGTGGGATTTCAGACATGAGATTTCATCTTCTGACTGACATGCTCTTCAGTTTTAGTAGAGCTGACACCTTGTAAACAACATGGAATTACATAGTTCTTTGTGTATTTTATTTCCAGAATTATCCACATTTTCATGATTTTTCACAAGTTACCTTATGCTTGCTGTTATGCAGAGAACCCTCTTAGATGAAACATCAAACGTAGCTGCTGACATGTGAAATATTTGATGCTCAGTATCTAAGAACACCCAGAACACCCAGATAGAGCTTTATTATTACAACCACACATTGTAAAACCACCTATCCACTGGCTAATGTTCTCTCTTCCTCTCTCCAACCCACATTTTATCTATCCTGTCCCTTTTCACTTCACCCTTACATCAAATTTTCCTGCTCTCGCTTTGCCCTTTTCTCTCTTTACCCTTCACCCTCCCTCCTTTTACCCAGATGCTGCAGAGGAGTCTAAAGCAGAGGAGGCCACCCTGGCAGATGCAGCGGCAGAGGCCACTGAGTCCAAGGATGACTAAGGCAGAATTAAGAGTATGAAGAATAACAAAAAACAAAAATCTAAAAAGGTTGCTCTTTGCCTTCCCAATGTGAAGGCAGTCCATTTCTATTTGTTTGTCATTTTTTGTGTGGCAATGATTTTCTCATGTTGGGGGGAGTTTCCAGCGTGAAGTTTTTTGGCTCAAGCTAATACTATGAGGAAGTAATGATGATGTTGTTGATGATGATGATGTTGTTGTTGATTATGAAAAATGATTGTTACCTTGATGATGATGATGATGATGATGAGGGTTTGATTTGGTACATCTTCACTATCTATTGTAAGTGAATCAGCACTCCCAACTGGATATTTACACATTTAAAATGCATTGTGAATGCACCGTACTTTATTTGCATTGCAATGCACTTTACTTAAACACATTTTGCAAATAAAATCTGTACTTCTGCAAATGCACGCACAAAAACAAGCTGGTTTTAAAATGCAAATCTAGTTTTCAACACAGTACAAGTGTATTGAGAACACAGCAAATAGGTAATGTACTGACACATTGGATGGAGTATAGAATGTATAATTAAATGTGTGACTTTTCCAGTTGGGCATCTTTACCCTGAATCCAAAAATTGCTATTACTTTCTCTCTCTCTCTATTCTGCTTGAATCATTCAAGCTCGGTTTACACCCCTTTTACAAACTCTCTATTTACTCACATATACAGTAAAGGACCTGTTGCCATTTAAATGACACGATAATATAATAAACTATAGGAATCAGCTATAGTATTGATGTAACTGGCTCTTACATGCCAACCAAACGTGAGAACAGTAGCATGAACCATTGAACCAGATGCATGATGGGAACTCTCCCTCGGAGAGGAACTTTTTCGCAGTCACAAAAACTTAAGAGGTGTGGCGGCTTCTTTTTGATGTCTTTGGTGTTGTTATGACAGTTTATATGAATTGGAAAAATACTCTTGCACTGATGTTACGAAAAAAATGGTAAAAAGAAAAAATCTAAACAAACGAACAAACAAAAAATACTTTTCCCATGTTCCAGTGAGTGCAATGTCCAGTTTCAACCTTATCAAGGAGTTCAAACTTGTGAGAAAAAAAATAAAAATAAAATGGTTTCAATGTCTGTTTTCAAAATAAAGCAAATGTGCCAATTACCATCATAAACTGTGGAGTTTGTTTAAAGGCATGTTGAAATTTGATGTTACTTCAGAGGGTAGAATATATATATATACCTGTGGCAAATGAATAGTTTGACAATTGGGGGAATGCCCTTATTTGATTTCTTTCTGATAATTAGATGAGGAGAATGATACCACAATCTCATGTCTGTCCATTCAATGTGAAGCTACAGCCAGCAGCCGGTTAGCTTAACTTAGCATAAGACTGGAAAAGGGGAAACAGCTAGCCTGGCTTTAAGGGAATGAAAAAAACTAAAATATCTGCCTATACCAGCACCTCTTAAGCCACAAATTAACATATTATAAATTGTTTGTTTAGTCTGTAAAAAGTTGATGTGTAAAGATGAGAATGTGTAGTTATGGAAGGGGTTTATTTCCTGGCTGGGTGCAGTAAGTTCCTATAATAAGTGTATTTCCCAAAATGTCATCAAATATCAATATCTTGCACCAAACTTGCTTTAAGGCACTAGTTACACAGGAATAGAAGGAAATTATATCCTTAGTAGCCACTGTTTTTAGACATATTTCATTAGCAAAGGCAACTCCTGGCACACTTTATTGAGCATTGTAATTGTATCAAAAAGCAATTTCCCTTCTGGAATTAATAAAGTATTTCTGATTCTGATATGGGATCCACACGTATCTATGTATCTTCGGTTGTGAGTCTTATCCTGCTTTTGAAAAAATAAGTTTACATGAAAGATAGGAAACCTGGCTATCCCTGGATCAGAATCCAGCTTTCTGATCATCTGCATGCAGGTGTGTCTTCTTCATGTCTTCATTTCTCAAGAGCTCAGTCACATATTTATATACCAATGATCGGAAGCCCAGATAATGGTGTTTACTAGCCACAGTATCCCAGTTTCTATTGAAATACCCCAGCTAGCATATCTTGGCTTCTCAAAACTGGGACATGGTTTTATCCAGGTTTCTGTATACATGCAATACTCCAATATACCTGACCATAACCGAGATACTAGCATACATGTAAACACACTCAGTCTTATATCTGATTTCAAATTGTAAATCTTATATATCGTTAATATCAAAATTGTATTATTATTTAAAAACTGGACACAGCCATACCATTAAAAAGTCACCCATGTGACTTCTGTCAAGATAGAAAGGTTTGGTAGAAATGAAATAAATAATAATAGCCCCAAGATTAACATAAATACCAACCTCAGTCTCACGAAGTTGTGTGACCTTCACACTAATGAAGCTGGTTTGCTGAAAAGGCAGTCCTGGAATTCAGATACTTTTTCATTTCTCTCAAAAGTTTATTTTATTGCCCTCTCCCTTCTGAGTCATACACTCTCCTGTAGCTTCCACCCCGACTATACTCCTATCTTCAAGTTTGAAAAATCCAGCACTGTCCTGTCGCAATTTCTTTCTCAAATCCTTCTATTTCAAGGACTAGAATTTGCCTCCCCCTTCATTTTCTACTGTTTTGTGCAACAAATTATAATAAAAACAATAACAACAAGCTCATCTTACTGTGTTTCCACTGTTTGGTTTATATAAACAGTTATGGTTTATATAAAATTTGACATCTACTTTCACTGCCCACATTTCCCCAGCTGGTGTGGGGGTTTGAGCTGGAAACTGTGCAGCTACAGGCTTGTTTTTCTAACCTTTGCCACATCTACATTCCCTGTTCATCTTCAGAGTCAGAGGCTAATAATGATGCAGTTATGTGTTTGCTTCTGCCAATTTCCACAACACAGTGTGGGCATAATTTGGATTGTTGTGACACCTTGTGGTGAAATCTTTCACTGCAGCAGCTCCTGTGGCAAGCGCACTGGCTTGTGGTATAAAGAGCCTGTGCCATATTGTCATCCATGTGTGGTCTTACCTCTCATCTTTGGCACAACAAATTTAAACTGGAGCATTCCCTTGGTGACGACGTGCTGAATCTCACTGGCATTTCTCACTCTTTCTGAGGACAAAAATGTCTTCCAGAGAAAATTTAACAATACATATATTATTTTATTTGCATGTTACATGGTGATAAACACAACAGTACCATTAAGATTCCGTGTGTTCCAAGCTATCTCCAAAAAAAGAGGTTACTTGCCCCGACATCTCAAGTCACATTCAAATACAGAACATTGAATTCAAACAACTTTATTTTGTGTTATGAACATTTTCTCATATAACTTTATTACATGTCTTTTTTTTGGAAACTGACTGCAATCACCTTATGCCATAATAAAGTAAAGTAAAATAGAAAAAACCCCCGGGACATTGCTGTGTCATAATCCATAATTGAATCTTAATTTCCCATGACAAAGGGAAGGGACATACAAACGTGATAGTTACATTTGGTGTTTAAATGTTTTAATGTTGAGCTGTATAAACATGATCTTATGGATTTGCTGACTTTACAACATTCTACTGTAGAAACATCATACTGTATATACACACAGAGGAGGAAAAGAGAAAAAAAAGAATCTAAACAAAAGTAGAGGGTTACAACTGTAACCATCAACAGAAAGTAGAAAGTTAGCTATTTTGCTAACTCGTCATGTTTCTCATGCCTCACGTTAACGTCTCAGGTAGGTTAATAATAATGAACAGAATCAGAATCAGATTACACACGCGCACATACATAAGCCAACAGTGATGGTGATGTTTTGAGGCAATGCTCAATAGTAAACTAGATAGTTGTATCTACAGTCTTCAGTAGATATCCAGGTCTGTCTACAGGGGGTTGGTGCTGTGTCCATAGGCTGGCTGTTGGTCTCTATGAGCAATCTCTATAAGCAATGAGCAAGGACAGTTTTTCTTATTCCTTTTTGCTTTACGGATAAGACAGAGCTCCATGGCTTTTACACAAGTGGTCTTAGTATCACTTAGGGTTTATTGGCTGGTTTTAACCTGCATGGACATCCACATGAGTGAGGTTTGCATGAAAATCACCTGAATTCTAGAACGTTTAGACAATGACGGTCAATTTACTATAGCATCCTTTAAAAGAAAGATTCCTCATGCTATTTGCCTGGATGCAGTGAACTCTACTCATCGTGCATTCCAAGCAGGTTAAAATAAATGCTCAGCACAATTTGAAGATATTTGACCCTGCTCTGATAGTCTGTCAAGGTTTCCTCCAGGAAAACTAACAAACAAAAAAAGTTTTGTCTTAGAGTCTGCCCAAGGCCAGCCTTGCTCTGCCCTGAGGTTTTTATTTTTATTTTTATGTGACGCATAGTGAGACAGATGGACTTACTGAAATAGACATGTAGCACAGATCACTCTCATGCAAACTGACTATGAAGAACTATTTCACCACAGCTTCCAGCTTCATTCACTTCTTACTACAGTAAGAAGATACCTTTTACTGATAAAGTAGCATCCTCACGTATGGGATAGCCAAGGGCTAAAAAGCGGTAAGAGAGTCTGCAGAAATACCAATGTAGTAGAAAAACATCAGGAGCCAAGTTAATCCATGTTAAAGTGGATACACCATTGTTGTTCAGTTGTAGAAAATAAATGAAAAATGCCTGTGTAAGATGATGAAAGCATAAAACAAGCAGCTTTCTTATCACTTCCTACACTAAGAAATCTGTAGTAAGATATTGTTTATATTGACTGATAGAGACGATAAAAGTGTTGTTTTAACTGTTTAAATGCTTCAGCTTTGATTGAAATTGTGGTCCGTTTCAGTCTCTGTACAGCTCTACTTCTACTGCTTTCCCCACATGGAAATTAAAACTGGATCAGATGGCGTTACCAACACTACAAAGTCACACAGCCACGGCCTCAGATGAAAACACTGGGAACAATTTCTTTAATGTATGACAAGAATGACAATAATTACACTGTGTGTTGGACAGTATCTCGTCTTAGTTGTTAGAAGAGCAGAGACGTAAACACACATCCATGCGAGGAGCTGAGCTGGCTGCTATTAGTCACCTTACAGTAGGTCAAAATAAATGGCAAAAAAGAGGCAGCTAATAGTGCACCAGTTTCAGCAACTCTCGTCAACAGCAGTGACCTCCGAGCTGTTTCCTGAAAGAGTTGCACTGTTTGAAAGAGTTTTACTAAATGACGGCACATGTAATATTCATTTAACAATTTTGCTCATAATAAATCCAGTGATCTATTGGAGAGGTGTGATGAGAAAAGTTGCTGTGGGCCATGTAATATTGGTATTATTTTGTTAGCACAGTGGCCTCGATGGCCATTAGGGGCAATATGCATTAATTTGTTTTCTGCTCTCATATTTAATTCCTGCTAAATGGAAGAGCATTACAAGCTAAACATAACATTTCATTCTCTTTAACATTATGTAAGCCAGCACTTGCATTATCTCAAGGATAGGTACAATAATAACTGCACAAAACTATCTTTTTTTTTTTTGCTAGACCTTCTTTTAAAATAAACATTGTAGTCTAATGGCCTTCGGTTCACATGATAGAGCAGGGTTGTCAGTTCAAGAGATCTACAAGTTATTCATTCTCAACAAATTGCTACCCTATTCAGAAACATGGACACGTAAAATTTGCCTTTTTATATAGTATAAGGACATTGGATTCAAGTATATATACACACACAACTAAAATGAATGAGGTAAAGACAGAAAAAAATAACCTCAATATCAATATATTGTGAATTTTTCTGTATCATTTCATATTAAAACACACATACTTCTTTGAAAGAGAAAAACTAAAAAGTAAGTCATTCATTGGTGTCATACATTTTTATCCAAATTCCAGCAGTATAGAAGAATGGTCCTAAAATGTATAAACTAAAAGCAAATACTGTATGTGATACAGTATACTGTATGTAGGTAAATGCAGTGCAGCCTGCTGTGGCACAGAGGCAAACTGCACAATGTGGTTGGTTGGTTTCTCAAACAAGCAACATACACTGCAACAATTTACTGTTTCCTGTTGTTACAGTGGCAGAACAAGTTGTCTTATCATAGAGAAATACAAAATGTTACTATGTACAGTACGCATCATTATAACCTACTGTGTTTCTTTTCCTGCTGCAAAAGAAAAGAGGAATTCTTTTGGAATAAAGGCGAGGGGTTGCAAAGCCACTGAATAAAGATGTAGATACCCGTCACCAGATAAAGTAAATTTCTTTCTTTGTACTTTGCATGATTTAGCGCAGTATTAGTCGATTCTATTCACTGCATCCTTGATTTCTGGGCTGGACGGCAACAACCCAAGTGACCGCTGCATCTAGAAACAATGTCATTGATTGGAGAGATATCTGGCTAATGCTCTAAATCTTTGTTTTAGTGTAGTAGCATCAGATTATGGTAGCACAGACTTTAATATCAAGCTCTAATCTCATTACAGAATCAGCTGCAGTATTTTCCCTTTGACTGTGTTAATTTCAAATCTATATAGTTTATGGATATTTGGCAGATACTTTGCATGTTGCTCATTAATGCACTGGTTAAACACTCGGTTAAATCTATAATTAAAGTTAACGTAATGCATCTATGGGAGTTAGAAGAAATATACTTTATGTCTTCAGTACTCCTAGAGACAAATGATTGTTGGCATCCCTGTGAGTGGGGCGCCTCTGCTTTCATTCCCAAGAAGACAAAAATACAACAAATCCCAAACCAGATCCAGACCCCGAAGACAAGATATAGGCAAAAAAAAGAGGTGCATATGAATTAAAAAGAACAATGCAATTCTTTAAAAGAGCACTGTTTGCTTGTTCTGTCCTTCATTTCACCATTTTTTTTGTTGTTCTTAAAACATTTGACTCATAACCCATCGCTTTTCATAATATCTGTAAGCAGTGCTCCAAAGCACGTAAGGTTTTCATATCATGATGCAAACAGTCTGGGGGGGCGGGATGGTAAGGTTGGTAATAAGGTAGCAATAAGGATGTTGGTGAGTTAGAGAGAAGTAGGGGGAGAAGGAGGGATGGCCAGGAGAGGGAAGAAGAGGAAGAGGAGGACAGTGACATTAACACTTGAAGAAAAGGCAGGCGAAGCAGGCCAACAGGAGCCACAGTGATTGAGATACACAGGCAGAGCCATTGATATCTCGACCGGTCCCGGGTCCTGCACAGACAAAGAGAACAAGACATGACGTGTTAATGTAGTCGGAGTCACTGCCAGAGAGCTCGCTCAGACTCAAGACCACTTTGAGAAAACACTATTGCCAAGAAAGAAAAAGTATAACAATAATTTGGTTTCTTAAGCGTACACATAGATAATATTGATATTTTGGAGGGTAATGTAGAGAAGAATGCCAACAATCAATTTTGGAGCTTGACAGAGAAGTAATACCACTAAGAAAAAAATAAAATAAAAAAAAATAAAGGAAATGTGTATTTACATATTTATTATTATGCATTATGCACTTCCTCTGAGTCAGAAAATACATACAATGTAAGGGACTGCAGACTAAGAGGTGTTTGGGGACATCTGGTGGCCATATTGTACTATTTACTCCCTTGCTGTGAAAAATGGGAAAATTATGGTTGCCCTGAAAACTCAACACATTGCATCTTCAGAAAACACATGCAAATAGACCAATGTGACAGCACATGCACAGCATATGATGTATTTTTTTCCCCCTTCAACACTCTGATTGCAATATTTATTTTATTGCAGATATGTTAGTAATGCTAGTAATGTAGAGTTAGCCATTTGCTGATTACTTGGCGCCCAATTTAATCATTGGTACGTAATTTTTGAAAATGATAAAACAATACCAACAGTTATTATTAAGTGAATTAATCTGCTTTGTAACTTATTTCAGTTGTGTTCTGTGCGACTTGAAGCATTTCTGTATTTGGTTGTGTTTTCTCACATTGTCACATTGATTTGTTGACATTGTTTTCCTAATTTGCTTTTTGAATTAATTAATTAATTAATTAAGTTTAATGAAAATTAACATTGCATCACAGGAAAGAGAACTGTGAGCATGTTGCAGGCTACTCCTGGTTAAACACCAATCAACGCTGTCACAGCATATGTTTTGGCTTTGACAGCTGTGCTCCATTTGGCTGTGCATTTTGTATGTAGTGGCAAGGGTGGGGACACCGGCTTAAATGGAGTGCAAACAGCAGCAGGTGGTGGAGATGATGTGGTAAACTTAAATGTCATCGTTTCACAGCTATTAAGTGTTGGCATAGACAGTACAGTGCCTTTTCCATCTGAATTCAGCCACTGCAAGCTGAAAAATATATAGCCATTGGTCTGTGTTGTGTGCGATGCTGCTGTTGGTGTGCCAAATTGAGTGGAAACCACATCCAGCTGGCTTGAACCAGAACTGTGCTGGACCTGGTTTTGGAGCGCACCCAAGGAAAACACCTGCTGTGACATCACTGATTGGGGTTGGGCCAGAAGTGCAGCATGTTTTAAAGCTTGATCCTATAGAGCAATTCAAGCATTTTTCTGCCTTTTGCAATTCAGTAGAACAACTGTGTCGGATATTTTAAAGGTGTGGTCAAAAAATAAGAATTTCAGATCAAAAAGCCACGAGGAATCCATGGAAACCAAAAAAGAGCTACACAAAGAGAATACTGGAATTCCTTTAGCAGACTAAAAATTCACTCCAAATGAATGTTCATGTTCTTCGCGTGTCTGCTAGGTGTGTATGAGGAAAACTGTTAATAACACTAATACGTGTATGATACAGTGACATGTTCAAAATGGATTTGGATCATCTGAAAACATATTCAGAGAGTAACCTCTTCCTTTGAGTTTGTGACATTTAAATATCACCTTACTTTTACCAGATGCCACCTTCCCTCTTCAGCCATATTCCTGGATTTTCAAGAGGGTTTGGTTAAATAACTCTTATGCAGAGTTGAGTACACTGTTAGCGAAATGACTAAAAATGACTTATCACCTTAGCTTTCATACTAGCTTCCAAATGTCCATCTCCTGGAGTGAAGATTAAAGACAAGCACACAAAACTACAGT
Source organism: Nannoperca obscura (assembly GCA_036024295.1). Classification (NCBI taxonomy): domain Eukaryota; kingdom Metazoa; phylum Chordata; class Actinopteri; order Centrarchiformes; family Percichthyidae; genus Nannoperca; species Nannoperca obscura. The sequence continues at coordinate 1,053 of JAVQJL010080713.1, read as the reverse complement.
GATTATGTGCCTGCTGATTTTAAATGATTCAATGCGAACAACATTAACACCTCTGATTCATTCAACCTCACTTTGAAACTCAAAGTTGTTCTAAATGCTGCAGCGGTGATAACTTTCATCTTGCTGTGACATTTTATGCTCAATACTTTATCTGTGTTGTGAAGTAAATAAAAACTCTAGAGGTGTCACAATTTTATTTATGCAGTTGTATATTATTAATAAAACAATAATCTTCCATCGTGAAGTCAAACCACAAGCTTTAGCGTCTGTACTCACTATAGAGGAAAACACTCGCATTCTGGACGCCCAGTCGGTTCGAGGCCACACAGGTATAGTTCCCATAATCCTCTTCAGTGACATTGGCAATCATGAGAATGGTGGTAGTGCCAAGAATTTGGATATTGATGCCTTGTGCATTGGACAGCCTGGAGAGGAGAGACAGACAGAAGAGCTATTTTAAGTATTGCAAAGTAATAAAAATGAGAGGTTGAAGCCAGAAGGGAGTTAGTGACAGTTTGGGCAAAATGATAAAGTCGGCAATGTCTGTACAGGTGACAGAGAAGGGACACTCCACCAGAGCTTAATTAACAAAAATATACAGATTTTTTACTAAAAGAGAAAACACATTTATTAGTGAAATTATTCACAACTTACTTTTGGCTTAAATATAGACTTGAAGCAGAAACAGGACACTTTTCACAATGTGGTTGACAGGATTTAAATGTGAATGTGTTGTTACATCTAAGAAACACAATTCTGCTGCCCCCAAATATTAAACACATCTGTGAATCTCCAGACAAAATCACTCATAATGACACCTTCATTTTGTCCACACATTTCTTTATGTACACATCCCATTTCATTTTAATGTGACAATTTCTGCAAAACTACTAGACACTGGAGGCCGTGAAGTAGATTCTCTCTCTGTAGGACTGTGGAACTGCCAGTTGGCCGTGAACAAGGCAGATTTCATCCCGGCCTTTGCATCCCAGGCCTCTCTTCATGCCCTGGCGCTGACGGAGACGTGGATACTTCCTGAGAACACGGCAACAC
>JAVQJL010080698.1:0-18812 GCA_036024295.1 Nannoperca obscura | reverse complement strand
GACAGATGGTGGCAAAAGCAAAGTATGGGTACGATGCTGAAAGGCATTATAGTAAAAGATGTTGAAGAAATATCACACTGACCAAAGAAGACTCGTGACAGAGTTAGCAGGATAATCACCTCTGCTCCGCGAAGGTCTAAAGGTGTGAGATTTAAAAATGTCAGGTTCAAATTGGTAATAAAAGATGAATTGCAGAGCTGTTGTATTATTACTACAATCATTTGTGCAGGTAGTGTCTAATAAATTGGCAACTGAGTCTGTATTATAGTCACCTGATTGCCTTGGGGGTCTGGGTGGTGAGGGATTTATTGGTAAATTCCCCCCATCATCCACTGTTATTCTCACTGAGCGGTCTGGATATTGGGCTGAAGGCAAACATATAAGCTGGCATTACTCTACCACACTTTCACAGTGGAAGTAAAATGTCATATATTTTTTGTAGATTTAGAGATAGATAGACCTATTAAACTTGTTTCAGCATTAAAAGTTAACAACACAACAATAAGATGAACACATTAGCACTAAGTGCAGCTGAGGCTGATGGGAATGTCTTTAGTTGTGCAGGTATTTAGTCATTAAGTGTTGGACAAAGGGACATTTTGATAAAGAGTTTTTCTTAAAGAATACACCCAATCTAATGCGTGTTGTCCCACTGATCAGATTACAGGTGTTAAATACCATTGCTGTTATAAATGTAATTTTAACCTTGTCTTTGTTATTATTCTCTTATACTGTTTCCTTGCTTAATCAAAAAGTGAAACTGAGGGTGACGCTTAGTAAATGTCACACCATTGTTCTACTTGTTGGAATTATGTTGGATGTTTTTATCATCAAAGCATTTTTACATACTTTACATAACTCTATAATTAAACGTAGGAATTGTGCTTGGTTAATTTAAAGTAAGTACACACAAATCTGTGATAAATTATGTATATCAAATGGTTACCAATTCTTCAAGAAATTCACTGACTTTGGCGTTGTTTTACTCCTTGCGTATGCTAATAGGATGCTCAAATATACCGTAGCAGTTTACCTGAAACACCTGACGCAAGCTGCACTTACAGTTACAGCATATGAACCCTTGTGCTACCCTGTGGAGAAGACACTGGGTCAAGACAATAGGCCACTGGGTCAATATGACCCAGCAAGGTAGCACAAGGGTTAAATACATTTATATGATATTATACTAGAACAGACTTGCCTGCCATTGCCGCAGAAAAAGCGTCCTCCTCTCCTTGAATCATCTGGTAAATGGCTTCACCAGTACACAAAACACTTCCAGTAAGAACTGGGGATTTCTGCAAGCTTATGTTTTGATGATGTGGTCAAGGCTGAACAGGATCACATGGGATGGCACGTCATGTCATTCTCAAAGGGTAAAGCATTCAATAAAAGTGAAAGTAAAATCATTCCTCGATTGAGATTTTTAATCTACTGAATCTACTGATTCTGAACTGTATGTAATCTTGTGAGTAACTATTGTTAATATTGTTAATTATCAGTACGTCACCCAATTTACACATGTTAAGAAGGCTGCAGGGCAAGATTAACCTGCAGAGGCACTGAGGAGAACACAAGAAACTCTCTGGACACTGTTTGTCTCTTGTTGCCTCTAAGTGCAAACAGCAAAAAACAGCTCCCAGAAACCAACCAGCATTCATTCACAGGACGACTACCTGCCCAATTATTTTGTATTTGCATAGTACTTTGTAATTAATTGCAAACAGTGAATCTGAGGCCATTAGGGCCCCTAAGGGTTTGGGGCCCTGGGGTAGTTGGTAATGGTAAAAAGCCTTGGATAAGCATGGTTTGCACCTCAGGATGTACAAGTTAGTTAGATTTTGTCTTTGGTCAGCAGAGTTTTCATTAAGCTGGACTGTAGGCCAAGCCCTCTCTCGTGTTTGCAATAGGCCATAAATAGAACAAACAGACTGGTATCAGTGGGTATCAAAGGGCAAACTGCATGATAGAGCCCCCAAAACACACACACACACACACACACACACACACGCACACACACAGGTACCCCTCCGTTGTTTGTTTAGGTTTAATGTTCGTCCTGCATTTTCAGTTTGACATTTGTAGAGTAGTTCTTTTTTTTTCCTCACCGAGGATTTGTGACCCAGGAGAAGATACACAGGTCTGAAATCAGATTGCAGGCAGCCACACCAACACTTGGCCCTGTCTCCTTCCTGCTCTAACTGTCACTGGTTGTGTTTGACTTTCGCAGTGGTGAGGCGTCAGCGGTGAGCCCTCACATACGCCTCCTTTTATTGCATCGCTCACATTTCGCTGACTTCCCTCTGGTTGAAAGAGAGGGGAAAGATACTCAGAGTGAGAGGAGAAAACGAGCTAGCAAGACAGAAGAGGGAAACAAAGGTAAAAGCATGTGTTGTACGGGGAAGTGCGCCCGCCTGGTGGGCCTGATCCTGCTGCCGTCAGCGTTCATCTGCATGATCTCCAACCTGCTGCTGTTCTTCCCCGACTGGAAGAGTCTGGACAATGATCAGATCTCCGTCCAGGTCTGGCTCATGGGGGGGCTCATCGGAGGAGGCCTCTTTGTGAGTAAAGGATCACGATCTGTGTACATCCAAAAAGTCTGGCTTCATGTTTTATTGCTTGTTTTATTTGTTTTTCAGCTGTTAATTCTGCTCTGTGCAAACCTGTAAAGCCTCTTTGCTTGCTTTTATTGAGTTTTATTGTTTTTTTTGTTTTGTTTATTGTTCTTTAATACGCAGATTGTTCCCAGTTAAAATCAAACATTAAACTTAACATAAGCTAGATTTTGCTTCAACATAAAGTACAACGTACATTAACTCAAGAACAATTTTAAGGTAATTGTACTTAAGTATTTCTGTTCTAATTCAGAGGGAAATAATTTTTCGCCCCACTACATTTATTTGTCAGCTGTCATTACTTATAAAATGATGCATTGCAATAGATCAAACCACCCACTATATATCATTCAAATATATACAAATATATAAAAAATGTGCTTACACTTTAATAAAATGTATAAATGTAATGTATAACAGCGTATCACTCATGTTTCAACCACTTTTTAAAATTGTTTTTTTTTCCTTTTTTCCTTTAGTACTTTTTAAAAACCTTTTTGCTGATAACATTTACAAAACAAGACTTATTTTATTTTAATATTTTATCAATGTGGCATTGCTACTTTGACTTAAGTAAAATATCTGAATACTTCCTCCACCCCTGTATATGTGAGACAATCGTATCTGGTGTGATAAACATGTTGTACTATAAGGACAACGTTTAGGGAAACTTTGACACCTTTGACCGTTAAGAGATTCAAACATCATCTGATCTCCTGCACTTCCTCACCAAGGACAAACACACACACACACACACACACACACACACACGCACACACACAGATCTGACTTTATGAGTTTCCACCAGCATTATCTTGACATCTTAACAATAGGACAATAAATAATTCATAAACACATAATCTAATAAATGGATCACAGAGACCTTTGAGTCTTGTGGAAGGACACGTCTTTTATCGCCATGACACTACAGTTTGAAACAGAGACCAGGAAGTTAAACGTCTTTCCTCTCCCACCTCTAACTGTGTGGTGGTCACTGTCTGAGAGAGTAAAACTCGATTCAGGATTCACAAATATTTGGTTTAAGAGATAAGAGAACCCACACACAAAGAGCAGATGTGTAGACAGCGTACATACAAACACAGATTAAATGCCTTTGAGAAGCTCTTCCTCGCATTTAAAATACTTAAAGTAAGATGTCATCTGGGATACTCTATGAAAACTAACAAGAGTTTATGTTTTCTGCTTGTCAGATGCTGTGCCCGAGCTGTTCAGCTATCAGGGCCGGGGGCAAGGGTTGCTGCGGAAATGGTTGCTGTGGCAACCGTTGCCGGGTGAGTAGAGTCATTTGAAAGATTTACATTTATATGTTAGTGCAGGCACTGGACTGATAATGGCGGGTGGTAAATGGCAAAGGTGAGGACGACGTCATATCAGAGACCACAGCACAATCTAGATTTTTTTCTGTAATTCGGACAGAAATATGTTATTATAGGAGTGTATTTACTGTTCTGTGAATTACTATTTAAAGTCAATACTGTTTGTTACTTTTGTTTTACAGAAGAAGGGCTATGAATCTTCTTCATTACAGAGTGAACAGTACTCTCTTCTCTTTAATTATCAGGAACTAGACTGCTAATTAGCTAGTGGTGGAGACAGTCGCAGTGAATGGCTCCAGTGTAATCTGCCTTTAATATGTGAAATTTATTTTGTCATTTTGTAATTTTTCTGACTGATATTCCTTATAACTCTTTTTAATTTCCTCATTGTTGTGTGAGTAATTTTTATATTAGTTTTGATGGGTGTGAAAGTTCTTTCTCAACTTTAAAAACAGTAGTGTGATGAAAAGAAATGTTAGCTCAAGGTCCTCTTACTTGCTTCTCCGGAAGCCTTCAGCCACGTTTCGGTCTTCCTCAGTGGATGCTGTTTGCTCAGTCGTCATGGAGATAGCTGAGTATCTATCCAAGCTTTATTTGTTAACTGAGCAAGCTCCATCTGCTGACTATTAGTTTGATTCTTTGTTTATTTTACATATGCTCATAATCTTTAAATCTTTAATAAACTTTTGTATTAATTGATATTTTGAAATAAAGTGCGCCAACAAACTCTTACCCTTAAAATATCACCAACGGCACTTCTACTGTTTCCACCACTGTATTTATTTACACCACTTGTATCTTATTCTGTTAGAATATCACATATTTCCACTAGTGAAACCAAGCCTGCAGTGTGTTTGTCTTTAATTGCGTCAAGTCAGTTCAAAAGTATTTCTCTGGCTCTTGGTGACATTAACAGCCTTAAAGGGCAACATAGACCCAACGTTAGTTAAGGAAAAGAATCCTCAACAGCAAGAGGCTTGTCCAAAGTAATAATACAGTATCTTCCTAACTCTCTTTCAGATGCTGAACTCTGTGTTCTCCTCTGCTTTCGGCCTGGTTGGAGCGATTTACTGCACCAGTGTGGCCTCTGCAGGTCTGGCTATTGGACCCAAGTGTCGGGTGGCCGGTGACAAATGGGAATACCCCTTTGAAAACCTCGGGACGTGAGTGTTTCTCCCATCGTCACTCATTTAGAAGCATTTCTTCCAGGCGTGCTGCAGAATACCTCCTGTCGCTGTCAGGGCCCTGACAGATCTTTTGCTGCACTTCCTCGTGTTTGCTGCGGTGTGTCTGCACGTCTCTGTTGTCTCCATCAGCCACATTTACTTTCATGGTCCTTTGTTAGAGCAGCAGAAAGGTTTCAGTTCTCGATTATAAAAATAAGAAAAATGCTTTATCTTTCAAATCCAGCAGGGGGCAGACTGGACCCGCACGTTCTGTTTCTGTAGCCTGACAATTCACACTCTCATAGTCTTCGTCTTTGTGAAAGTATATTTTCAAATGTGACAAACAATAATGTTAACCCTTGCTAATGCTCGGAGGGGAACTCTTTTTATATCTTGATCAGAGGTCGCGTCAAGCTACAGATTATGATTCAGTTGAGGAACAGTTACTTTATTATACTCTCTGCTTTATTATACTCTGTCTCCTTGCTGGCCTGAAAACAATATGGCTTAAAATAAAGCCCAGCCAAAGAGATAATGCTGCGTGGATAACCAGATTGGCACAACTGAAGCATTTTATGAGCTTAGGCAGGTAAAACTGAATCACCTGATAGAGGCACATTAGGTGATTGGGACAAATGTTAATACACATGAGCATGTTGTTAATATGTAGGCAACTGCTGTCCACCATGACAGCAGTTTAAAGGTCACGTGTTTACAGGGAGGAAAGTTTGATTACACAATGCATGGTGGGATATTAATATTCAACCTCAGATGGTCCTTCCTCCAGCAAACCTCAATTTCCCCTTTTTTCTGTTTCTGTTTTTCAATGTGGGTTTCAGTGAGTCATCCAATATGTCCAATAGTGCTAAAAACAATCAGATTTGTGGACCTACAGAAACAAAACTTAACTAGGTCTCCCATGCAAAAGAGGTTTCAGCCTCAATGGGACTGAACATTTTTAAGTTAAAAAGGTCAAATCTTTTAACACTTTCCGGACTCCTAAATTATAATAATTTGTTTCAAATGAATACATCATTTGGGGAAATGCACTTAATGGCTTCCTTGGCGAGAGTTACATGAGAATATTGACACCACTCTTGTGTCTGTACAGTAAATATAAAACTACAACTAGCAGCCGGTTAGCTTAGCTTAGCACGAAGACCAGAAACACGGACAAAAAGCTAGCTTGTCTTCACACTTACAGCTTAGATTCAACATGTTAATTCATTAACTTTAGAGGTGCTGGTGGGCATATTTAGTTATCTTTGGACAGCCTAGCTGTTTCCAGTCTTTGTGCTAAGCTAACCGGTTTCTGGGGACCAGCAGCTACAGCTTTACTGTACAGAGATGTGAGTGGCATCATCTTATCTAACTCTGGGCAAGAACATTTGAAAGTATGTTTCCACAAATGTTGAAATATTCCTTTAATTGTCCATTGTTAATCATTTTGTAACCGGTGAATGTGACTTTTCTCCAACAAAACTTCGTTGGAGTTTCCGTCAAAAACTTCTCTCTCAATTCCCTAAGTTTCTATTTTCCATGTTCTTTTTCTCTTCACTCCTCGCTTGTTCCTTTCACCTTCTTACTGACACATTTTTCTTCAACTCAGTCATCACACTTTTTCTTTCTGCACCCCCAACTTGGCCTGCGTCGCACATATTTTTATAATGCTGTGTGTATCTTGGACAAAGCTTATGCTCTGCTGCTGTTCTCCCTCGCAGGGGTAACGGCAGCTACCTTGTAAACCAGACTATGTGGACGACCTGTGAGTACCCTAACAATGCAGTGATGTGGCACGTTGTCCTGTTCTCCATCCTGCTGTCCATGGGGGTGGTGCAGCTGGTGCTTTGTGGCATCCAGGTGGTCAACGGCTGCTTGGGATGCATCTGCGGGGACTGTCGCGACAGCAAAGATGTAGGTACACAAATCTTTGAAACGACACAATGAGTTTTGAACAGTATTTCTGAGCCCGGTAGGTCATGAAAGTTACACAGAGGATCAGGAGTGCAATTAAAGGGAGAAGCAAAACATTTTTGAAACAATTTTATCAAACTGGTCCGAGCAAATGTGAAGAAACACGTTCTCTACTAACTGGTTTGGTAGCTGGAAGTGAGCCAGCTATTCATTAAAGCTTGTAGAAGGACTTATGGCAGCTTCCTACAGTGTTGCGTTAGTGCTGTTTTGATTGCAATTTTGGATTTCTATCAGGTCTGACACTGAAGAAAAACAGGAAAAGGAAAAAGTTTTGTAGTTGTGATACTGTGTTGATTATGTGAGCAAGGAAGTGAGTTCTGTAGAAAAGAGTTGTGCCAGTCAACAAGAAAATGGCTGCCACTAGTAAAAGGAACTAAACTCATTTAAAGGACAAAATGATAATTTTTACAAATTTGTATGAATCTTTAGAGGTCAGTGGAGTTTGTTACCTTTGGACAGAGCCAGGCTAGCTGTTTCCTCCTGTTTCCGGTATTTGTGCTTCGCTAACCTGGCTGTTGATTAAAATGTTGCATACAAACATGAGAGTGAGATCAATCCTCTCATCCAAGAAAGCAAATAAGCGTATTTTCCAAAATGTCAAACTATTCTTTAAAAAAAACTACATTTTATTTTGATGCAATCACTTAAAAATCCAAAGTCAGACGCAGAGAATTAAGGCTAAAACCTCAGGTGTAATCAAGAATCAGTAGTTGGAATGACTAGTCATCACATTTTCCAGGTCTTTCTTAAACAATGTCCTACTTTTTTATTTAGATCTGTGTAAGGTTCACTGAAAATAAACATGACACATGACTGATTTGACTCCATAAGGGTACAATAAATAAACTGGCAGCTTGGCAGGAAAACAGAAAAAAAGGCCAAAGATCATTTCTAATTTTGTACCTTTGAATGGGATTGAAGATTAAGCTCAGATTTGGCACATGGTTGAACACACAGAGAGGACTGCTAAAAATGTTTTTGTTGATTGTATATGGAGTCAAACATATTTCATACAAACACTAATAAGGGACATATGTTGATCTGAAGGACATAGCAGTTAGCGTACAGGTTTCACAAACATTGCAGTCACATATCCACATGTGTACTGTTTCAACATGAGTCTACATATTAACATCATGCTCACATTTATTGGCAGCTCACCTGAGAGCTCGCTTCCTGCCCCAAACATGAAATAAATATGTGACTTCTGTCCTGTTGCAGGATGATGATGGACTGTAAAAGTGAAGAAGATCGTTGTAACAGCCGCCTCCACAAGGTCCAGAAGGCATTTCTGCATCTCATTTGTTTCTCAAAGTTTATATTCGGGGGTAGTTCAAACATGTTGGGGTTTTCTTTTGACCCTCTTTGATGATTTTGTTTCACACAAAGTCTTTGTCTTGAATGGCTTTTTAAAAATATATAAAGCTATACTCCATTATTTTATGAATTTTATTCTAGCTGAGGGTTTGTGTGTATCACCTGACTTAGTTTTGGCTGAATGCTTCAATTAAATAATTACTGAATTCATAATTAATATCAAGTGAAGACACCTTATGAGACATGTAGGCAAAATGTAATTGTAAATAATTATTTGTGTTGGTTTTATGTGCCTCTGGTTGTATACGGTTTATGAGGTGAATGTGACAACACAAATGACAAATTTTTATTAACTGATTTACCATCAAGCCATGTTTTTATGTTTGTATTTGTGCATAAGTAGTCAAATTAACCTCAGAGGACGTTAAGTTATATTCATTCTATGTGTTTATCAATATTAAAAACTAGTTTTCCTAATTCATTTTTATCTTTATATGTTTTTGTGATGATTTTTTGCTGCTTTTGTTTTTAGCTTTGCCTCCCCCCCTTAGTACACCAACTGTGTCACTCTATAACTCTGATTATCCAGTTGAGGAACTTCTGCACAATCACTGTTAGGAGTCTCTGTCAATTACTCACCTCATGCTGTGCCCATGCAGCCAGACAGCCAGAGCTAACGGGATTATTGTGCATGGAGACAAGGTCAAAGGTCAGAGCGCCCCGCGTGGGCCCTGTGGACATTGCAGCTGCATCAACAGTACACGATCTGGACCAGCAGCGCCTGTTAGCATAGGTGCAGGTTAAGCTGATAATCTTTTGTTGCCATGGAGCTGATTCGTGGTAATTGTTACCTAACTTTCAAGTTAAAAGCCTGTTGCAGAGCTGCACCCAGGTAAATATAGACACAGTCTCTTGAGAGAGACCGAACACCCCAAAGCTGTTGACCAACGCTAAAGCCAAAGACTCTGGCAGTACAGATAAATACATTTAGACGTGCTTCAGTGGCCTCATAAATAATGTACTTTTTTGTTTAAATCTCTTTTCAGTCACAGCCTGATTCCAAATCCTCGTGTTCGCATACTTCCAGGACAGGGAGGGGATATTATGTAGCTGTGGAAATAAGGTCTGTGCCCAACATTGAGACCATCTTAGCTAACTGATTGGCCAGCGTTACGCAGCTCTCTTATATAATTCACAGCACAAAGCGAGGAAGGAGCATAAGTGAGAAGGATTTGGAATAAAAGAATGGGGGGACAAAGGGAGGAAAGTGGGAAGGGGGCCCAGTCTCGGCCACTTCTCATGCAAAACGTAGCCACTCTGAAAGAATCCAGAGAGGACAAACACTGATGTAAGTGCATGCACGTATTGAGGGGAGCCTTGAAAGACAGGGAGAGATTCCTCAAAAAAAATAATAAAGAGGAGAGGAACAAGAAGGAATGACAACCGGTCAAAAAGACAGTAATTCAAGCACAAAATTCTTGTTATATCCGCCTTGTGCACTCATTTACACCCTGCGGTGAGGCCATTTTTTAGAAATGTACCCCTCTCTCATGATGTAGCCCCTCCTCTTCTGATCTTTTTCAGGCTTGACTAGAATAACAAAGAGGAGGCCGAAGGGAAAAACACGGTGACATGAAGCAGAACTGGCCAGTACGGACCAGACTATTGAAAAGAGAAATTGGACAGAGCGGGGAAAATAGTACGAGGTAAAACAAACAATCTGTGCAAGATGATAAAAGCTTTTAATTGAACTGCTGTTTCCACAGTGGCGTGCCTGTGCTCCTCTTTCACTCTTCTTGTCTGTACCTTGGTTGAAATTTCCTCATCACACCCACAACCGCAGCCTCGTTTAAAAGCAAGAGTCATGCTGTAACCAGCTGCACAAATTTCAACTCAAACAGACGTAAGCGATAACTCAGCAGTGTCCGCCACCCAATAATTATGTCAACCACACTGCGAATGACCCAAGCCACGCCACAAAGAAGACAGTCAGGCACATTCAGCAGCTCTGCAGGCTTATTTATGTCCAAAATCAACTACATGTCCACCTTTAACTATACCTTCCCGTTTATTCGATTGCACTTTTACACCGCTCTGTAAAGTATGCGAGCATGTGACCGTGGTGTCGTTTTTAAAAGCACTCTTTAAATAAAATGACTTGACTTAATATCTCACCACACTGCGCTGATATTCAGCCAAATGAAAGTGACGTGTTGTTGCAGGATCACACAAGAAAAACTGAAAAGGATGAAGATGGAGCTTCTTTGTCGGGTCTTACTTTGGTTCTGCTCAGGTAACAGTTGCTTGAAAAGGCTGACAGCATGTGTTACTGTCACCATGTTATCCCTGAAACGTGATATTTTACACTTGGACCACACATTATTAGGTACCAACGAGACATAGCGTCACTTTCTTTCCTTTTGTTCCGCATCACAGCTTAATGGCAGTATTCATACAAAATGAGCAAGGTGTTGAAAAACTGAACGAAATGCTGTTGCAAATCCACCAGCTCGGCTCTGTGTGGAGCTGAGAGGTTTAAGTTCAGTAGGTCAATTAAAGTTACGCACAAAGAAAGAGCCCTCAAATCCCCTTAATTCATTTAACCATACTGATTTATTGATTTTGAATATTTTATTAATATCTTTATAACTATCAAACAATCGTTTTAGGGCTGTTAAATAAAGTATGAACTGTAAATAATGAACATAAAGTTTATTTATCAGCTGAAATAACACATTTTGTTGCTACATCTGTTCTGCAGTTTACCAGCCAGACGGAACATGTTGCATCCTTCGTTTTCTCCATTTCACTGCTTCTGTAGTGAAGCCGCTCTGCTCTTTGCCCTCACATTGTCTATTTGCTACAACCAGCATGGCACTATCAGCTGATTTCTATTGGGATGTGGGACACAACCACGGTTGGACCCCCTTCCCTCTGTTCACTTCAGAATTAATGTAATCACAGAGAACAACAAGTGTGTGGGGATTTCTCTTGATGACGTAAACAGGAGCACAGTAAAGAAGCAGGAGGTGTGAAGGAGGGTGACAGAGGCCGGAGCCAGCAACGAGCGACCTCAACCAGTCAGTGCCGGTCCTGGCTCCGCAGAAACACGCCAACAATACCATCGACAAAACATCAACAAACTCTGGGTGTGGGAATGTCTGGAGGTCTGAGGGGGGAGGGAACAAGAAACACGGAGTTGGGGTGGGACTCACTAAACATTCACGCAGAGCACTAGACTGGTTTGATCCTGCTATTTGAGGGAGTTGCACAGTATGTTCTCTTATTTGTAATGTCTGATTTACAGGTCTCTGATGCATTTGTGATTTCAGGGCTGAAGAGTAACTCAGTGGCTGTTAAGAAATCTGTCCTGCTTATTTCTTTTTCAGCGAGTCACGAGCTGTGTAGGTGGAAATACTTTTTTTTAAAACCGCCGCAGGGTCAAGACGCTATTACGATGCTTGTCTCAGAGGCGTTGGAGCAGTTTTAAAATAAAATCAGCCTGCATTAGATGGGTGTAACCACACATGTACGTTGCATCAATAAACCTCCTTTTTTCTGATGCAATGTAAGTTTATGAACTTCTACATAAAAAAAAGGAGGGTGGAGGCGATTCCCTTGAATGGGAATGGTTGACTGCTGCTGTACACATGTAGACTAGAACACCACTCTTTGGTTGACCTGTACAATGTGACATAAGCAGCCTGTGAGGTGGGGCTGACTATGAAGGGTCACAAGTGGAACATAAGATAAGAAAAGCTGACAATAAGGTGGAGAAACCTTTGCTCGACCTGGAGAATCTTTTACAATACAAGGACAGAATTCCCTGGTGGAAGGAACGTTTGAAATGACACTCGCCATCACCATCGTTAAGTTTTGTTAAGTGTCTCACAAATAAGCCATGAAACAAATATAGACTTTTTAATGTAACTTACATATTACTCTTTTTTTTGAATACTTTTGACGATTTCAACCCTCTTTCTTCACAAGCACCAGGATTTGTTTGTTAAGTTCATCTTTTTTTTAACTCACTTACTTAAATTGTAGTTTATGGCACTTTAATTGAATACCTTGTCCAGGTGAGACTTTATTCCAGCTTTTTTCTTTACTTTTATCCAAAACAACTTACATGTTTTGCTTAAATATTCACACCCATTAGGAGCATTTGTCTGTGTTGTTGATTTGTCCTGCCCAAACACGAGGAGCCGGGAGGTGTTCAGAGTCTTGCTCCACGATCCTTGCGTATCTATAGTATTAATGGCTAACCTATTCTACCAACTGAGCTACAAGCCGGCTAATTTCACATTTCAGAGAGCGTATACATCCCTTTGTTTACTAAATGTCTGAACTGTTGACCCTCTGCTCTCTCTGCCTCCGTCCTTGCTGCACGTTCACACCGCTGCCATTCAGTGCAGCAGTGCCAGTGAGGGTTTGAATAACCAGAGGGGCTTCATTCACAACGGGTGATGTCACCATTATGGCAATGTCGCTTTCCACTCCCCATCCAGTTTGCACCACCGGCTGCAAGTGTCTCATATCACTACAGCACTTGAGTAGGAGTGGTTCAGATCCTGACATCCGAGCTTCCTCGCGCCCCTCATGCTCACGTGAAGCTACTGCGTTGGCTCAGAAGCGTATTTGGGCCACGGGCAGACAGGCAGGGCCCCTCGGCACCTTACAAGGAGAGGAGCAAGAGCCTGAAGGCAGGAAGGTGACAACCCAGAGGCACCGCTTGACTCTATGTAAAAGAATGAAAATGATCCCGGTGCAGGTTTGTAAATCTGTCGCACAAAGAAAGAGAAGGGCCACTGTTTAACACATTTTCATAATGATCAATTTTCAGTTTATACAAAACTTAGAAGACTGTGTGTATTAGGAATGTAAAATTAGCCACTTACACTAATAGAAATACATCTATACGTTGAAAACGATCTTTTTCTTGTTTGATGCCATTACATGTATGTTTCTTTTAATGTTTATTTATAAACTATGACTGAACAACTGCTGTCCATGTGATGTCCATGTCGGCTGCTCTGCTTAATCATCCACACAGAGTCGATGTGAAATCAGAGACCATGTCCCTCCGAAGTATGTCTGTCCTTCACCCAAACCTGCAGGCGTAAATCTGTGGGCTACGTGAGTGTGCACACGCATGCACCGAATGAAGCCCGTGCACGTCTTTGTGGGTCAGACTGGGCGCTCACAGAGAAGTTTGAAGCTGCCAGATTTTCGAAGACCTGCTTCAGTACACCTCTCACTCTCGGTCTAAATATCAGATTTAGTTTAAGCTGTTTAGCCTTGGTTAGCCAGGTGCTTTTGGCCTAAGAACACCAAACAAGCCACAGTTATGAATAAACCATTAATTGTATGTTGTGTGACGTTATAATTGCCCTGCATGGCACTGTGAGTCTACTCGTGGGTGTACGTCCCTGTTGCAGTTCGCAGCATGCGTTAGAAGTGCGCCTGCTGTTGCACGGACTGTTTCCTGGGTGATTTCTAACCAGCAGGAGCAGACTCACTCTGAGAACTCATCTGGGTAAATTTCCATTAGGACAAATCCCTCCAGCCAGTGAGCTGCCCTCAGTAACCCTTAAAGACTGCAATAAAACATGTAATGGACCAAGAACAGCCACGGCTTCTTGAATGCATCTCTCTTTATAGTGTGAATATTCTCGTTCACAACTGTCACACTGTTAAAATTCAAATATGGGGCAAGTTAAGACACATGGTGCATCCTTGCTTGGGGTGTGACTTCAATGTAACATAAGTAGATTTTTTTTTGGAGCTGACAGTTTGCACGTACTGTACATTGCATGCAGACTTGAGGGTACAACAATCTCACCCAGCAGGATGCAACCAGCTCCGCGTGACTCAGGTGCGTTATGAGTGCTGGTGACTAGGAAGCAACGCCTTCATTCCTTGAATGCGTAATTTACCTCTGTCAAGTACGTTGTGTGTGTCCTTTTGTTACTTTTGTATGGCTCTCACTACGATGTCTGAATACTGAACTTATTTCCATGAAATCTGGTGAAAACCAGCCAAGGAACAAGTGGTTACATGTTAGTGTTGATTCAGATTCTTGGATTAGTGCCATTAGATTTTCAGCTTATTAAAGAATGAGACTTGGTTTGCAGGGACAGGAAATCTATTTGAATAAAAAAGGTCTCTTTTACTCCATGACTGGGTCTCGAGGAGCCATCTGCAACTTTTGCTTGTTAATTCTTCTCGATAGGTTTGATCCACTTCAGGCTAAAACCCTCTCACTTTAACGTGATAGGTGGGGATTTCCTCCACAGCTCGGTCTCCCTTTCCCACAGTGCTCAGAACCTGCTGCCTCATATTCACTTTTTTTTATTTTTAGAAATAAGCACAAAAACACCTTTAAAGAGTAAAATGCAAGCAATATCAATGTTCGGTGCATGTATACCTACTGAGGTATATTTATTTAGCTGTTTTCATAGATAAAACGCAGCTCAAAGTGCTTTACAAGAAGAAGAAAAAGCAGACTATCTGAACCATATTTAAAATATAAAAATGCATTTTAAAAGAGGAAGGAAGTACAATAATAAACAATTTCTAAGGGAATAATAATCCTACCAGTCCTACAGCTGATGGTGATCTCTGACCTAGCAGGGATTAACAAGTCTATTGTTAATGTGTGATTACTTCCTGTGGTTCACAGTTTAAGACATTCTGATCTTAGTGAGCAAGTGTGACCTGCTATTTGTCCACACTTCATCTTCATCACCTCAAGCTGTTTCTGAGCAAACGATGTGTCATCTACTGCGAATGAGGTGGAGGCAAAACAGAGCAAAGCATGCAGGAGGAAGTGTTTACATCGTGCCGATGAGGAAAGGAGAGTGGGGAGCTCAGAGGGAAGGAGCTAGGGAGGGAGCTAGGGAGGGAGCTAGGGAGGGAGGGAGGGTGAGAGAAAGCAGGCGTGTCCACTCGCCATGCTCCGGGGGATTAGCTATTTAAAGTTCAGCCGTTCCGCGCCTCAGAAAGCTCTCCGTGCTGCCAACAAGGACATCAGGACGCACAGTTCAGGACGCGCAGAACCGGGCAGCGCTCCGAAGACACCTCCACCCTCCCCCCACCCACACCCACACACACCCACACACACACACACAGACCGGGTTTTAGCGACGAGAGCGACAGGAAGACGCAGATGAAGTGAGACCGGTCGTGTTTCAGCTGGGACTTCATCAAGACTGTCCCGTTCTCCAGTGCCTGTGTTCGGGTCTAGCCGCAGTCCTCCAGGTATGTAGAACCATTCGACCTGATTAAACCTCAAATGGAAATGTATTTAAAGGACCGCGGCTGCTTTCTAAATACGACTCCAGGCTTTTTAAATGCTCTGTTGAGGATCTCTTATCAAAGACTTAAGAGTAAGGGTTACTTTTTTGTTGTTTTGGAGCAGCAGAGGTGTGTCAGTGGGAGGGTTCCTCGTGTCATAAATAAATCTGTCAGGCGTGCTGAGATCTGACTGTTAGAGAAAAGTTGTCAAACTCTCTGAATAAGTCACGTATTCCTCTCGTTAACGGCCGGTTTCATTGGCAGAACTGATTGAGCGAGTTAAACCCTCGAATGTCACAACCCCGGGCATGAATTCACATTTTAAATAAGCAAATACTCAATGTTTCCGCTCGTGTCAGTTGGACCGTGTGCGCAGGCGAGTCTTTCGCCGTTAATTCGCGGAGACGGGAGAGATAAGTGACTCGTAGTGCTGTGGATGTAAGAGCAGATTATCCTGTCTGGCGCAGTTTCTCATTCAACCTTTCAGGCGCGCGCGCGCAGAGGCCTCCCGCACGCGCACCTGAAAGTAGCCTAGCGTGTGAAATTGTAAACTACAGGTGTAAAATCAGCCAAACAAGAATAAACTAGTGGTGGAAAAAGTACTTAGCTGTGGTAATACACTACCAGAGTGTACACATACTTAATTAGGAGTTAGGGACTGTACGAAAATTATTAGAGGGGTGGAGTGTGTGATTGAAGATTATATTTTGGGAGAGCAGGGGAGGGTCTTTTATTTCTTTACTGTCCTAAATTAACATTTTATTTCAGCCTTTTTTTGAAATATAGTAAATTATAAAAAAAGACAACTTTCATTTGCACTGCGGTTCATAAAGGTGCACTTTCCCATATGCAGATGAACAGTTCTGTGTCTGTATCAAACTGTATTAAACTGTCATTTTGACACATTTTCAAAGAAAGGTGTTGCAGCGTTTTTCGAAGAGAAGTGTTCAAAGAGAACATTAATAATAAGCTTTGAATTTCTTACAAAGTGAAAAATGTCCAAGCAGTCCCTAAAAGTCCTACAATTACCATTTTACTCAAAGGTACAGAAGTATCATAACTTTGATTATCAAAAGTTCTCATTTAGCAGAGTGCTGCAGTATTACTTATTATAACAAACTTTAAATTTTGCTCATATACACCTCCATATATTAAAAACTGAGCTCATGTTTTACTTTATCAGGACACTAACTATAACTGTCAATTAAATGCAGTGGAATAAAAAGCACAACATTTTCCTCTGAAATGAATAAAGCAGCATGAAGTGGTACCTAGTGTATTTATTACCATTATTTGATCGTTCGGTCGTATGAGAGGACTATAGAAACACCTTAAAAGCTGCTTTTATACACCGGCTTTGATGAATATGAATAAAAGCAGATTGTCTGCTGCTAATGGACACACACACACACACACACTTGTGCAGGTAAATATGCACAGAGCAGTGTGTGCGTCATCCAGCCTGGCTCGCCTGTGTGAGGCTTTGTGTTGAGAGCAGTGACACAGGACTGCACTTTTTCATAAAGCCTCTGGGGCCAACTTGAAAAAGGGGAGCTCGGAGGAAATGCAGAGCTGTGGGAAGATTGTTATCGCGGTACTGTGTGTACTGTTGCTCTGCATGCTCGCGTTAACATTGTTTACAGAGCCGATAAGGAGCTGAGCGTGGTGTGCAGAGAGAAGAGTTGAACTGATTTGTAGGGATCATGCTTGGCAAAAAGAGGTTTTAAATTGCTTAACTCTCCTACAAATGTTTCCTTGAACACACACGTGTACAAACATGCACTCAAAATGACAAAAACCCCGGGAGGCAAAAGCTGCAATTTTTAGCTCCATCAGCGAGCAACCGCTGATTGAACGAGTAAAACCACATTATTCAGGGTGCACAGGGCTCGAATCAGCTGGCTGCAGGCTGGAGCCTCAGTTTAAGAAAAACAGAGAGAAAAAGAGGTCATGGCACAAATTCCGACCAATATCCTCCTATTCCCACTTCTTTTCTCTTGTTTTCATAATTTCTGTCTTTTTAGCTTTCCTTCTTCTGCTCTTTCCCCTCTACCTCCTATCTATTTTCATCTTCTTCCTCTGCTTTTCCTTTTCTCTTCCTCTCTATGGTCAATGTGGGTAGTGTCTCTGTGCTTTCTGTGTGTGTGTGTGTGTGTGTGTGTGTGTGTGTGTGTTTGCCATGTGAGGTTGTTTTTCTCCTCCAGGCTGCTGTGTGCTGCCAGACCCCCACAGCCAATCATGATCTGTGCCCGAAATTCCTCACCACTGACCAGGGCCTTAATATTGTCTGTGTGGAGCTGCTTTGCACACTTTCTGAGAAAAAAGTGCCCGCTTGGCGAGTTATTAATACACAAAGAATTTATATTATAAGAATATAATGAAGCTCGAACAACATGATCATCATGTACTGTCCCTGTTTCCTGTCCTTCATAACGAGTGCCGTACTGTGAGTTCTCATTTCACATGCAAAACCACTACACCCACCTCACCACAACTGCTTCACTTTGTCTGTAAATGGGACAGCCACACCTGGGTGACAATGAGAAGGGAGGTGCATTAGATGGTTAAGAAGTTTTTCACTGTGGACACACGGAGTCTCCCCTCCGGCTTGTTTGTAATGTGCTACAGCAGCTCGGCGAGTGGTGTATGTGTGAGCTGTCACGTCTCCATGAAATTGCCCCTCTGAGTCAAGCAGCACGAGGAATCGGCAGTAAACAGGGAAGAAAAGCCGAACACTGTTCCCCTGTGTGTTGCAATCGCAGCTCCCTGTTTGTCATCAGGTATCCACATCGTTCCGTCTGTGATTAATGAACAATGGGGCTTAGTGCATTATCACATTAGTGGGTTTTCTCATCAGACTGGAGTAGGCACTTTTTTTGCAGATGGTGTCTCTCCTTGTGCTTATTTTGCATCTTTTTAATAATTTTGCTTCTGTTTTATAGTCTTTTAGCATCTCTTTGTAGTAGTTTTGCGTCTCTTTGTAGTCATTTTACATGTACACTACCGTTCAAAAGTTTGGGGTCACCCAAACAATTTTGTGTTTTCCATGAAAAGTCACACTTATTCACCACCATACGTTGTGAAATGAATAGAAAATAGAGTCAAGA
>JAVQJL010080687.1:0-13148 GCA_036024295.1 Nannoperca obscura | reverse complement strand
GTCTTGACTCTATTTTCTATTCATTTCACAACGTATGGTGGTGAATAAGTGTGACTTTTCATGGAAAACACAAAATTGTTTGGGTGACCCCAAACTTTTGAACGGTAGTGTATATTAATGTTAAAGCTGGCAATATACTTTGATCTACTAGGTACAATTTAATACATCAATTATTTTAGCTGAACATGTGTTAATTGTGATAACTAAAATCTTAACCTGCAGCCTATAAATTAGCGTACTAATATTAGCACAATAATTTCCCTCTTAGATGTAGAGGAGTAAAACCATGAAGTACCATTACATTATAATACTTAAGAAAAGTACCTCATAATTATACGGAAGTGCAGTGCTTGGGTAAATTTCATTCAAACCTAAATGTGTGTGTGCACATATGTGTCAGAGCATAACACAGTATATGTGTGAGTGAAGGTGTGTGTAACAGGTTGCACAAGGAGAGTTCTATTACAAAAATAGACAGGCAGCACAGCAGTGGGGACTAAAGGGAAGAAAGGAGAATGAGACAGAGTACCAAGAAGCAAAAGATGAGAAAGATTGAAAGAGAGAGTGAGAGAAGAAAGTGAAAGCCAGGATGAAAATTGATGGTGTAATTGTTGACTGCTGGTCGGCTCTTATCTTGGTTTCTCAGGGCTTTTGTCTGGGCGAGCTGGCTTCTTTCTCGTTTTCCAATCTCTGTCTCTCTCTAGGAGTGGAACAAACCTGGCAACCCGTACACTTTTCTCTATTTTTTCCCTCTCACCAGTCCTTATATTCTTCCCAATCCCTGTCTTTCTCCTCTTTTATCTCCTCTCTGTCATATTTACTATGGCCTCATCCCATTGAGCATATTTCTTTCTTTCCACCCTCTTTCTTCAGACAGTCAGACATCATGCAGAGAGCAGTGGACTGGAAAAGAGCAGCAGAAGAGGGGGGAGGGCAGCCAGCCAGGGGTTAAAGGTGAGTCTGCAGCAGGATAGGGGCGGGTGAGGGGGAAAACTCAGGCTCTGTCTCTCTCTTTCACCCCCCTCACCAGCACACAAGCCAGACCAACACCTCAACAAGTATGAGGACTATTATAGCTGCAGGTGTTGATACAGCTGGGTTCAAAGGAGATGCTAGTGATGTGCTTACCAGAGCTAGCACTAATAACCAACCAGTGTGCTGAACTAGCAGTGATGTTTTATGGAAGGGGGTACGAGCAGACCTGGAGAAAATGAATCAATAACGCTGGGTTTATACTTGATGCAAGGAGTCCCCCTGCATATACCACATGTATTTATAGCTCAGTGTTAGATTTCAGCCATTAATAACTGTTACCATTAACCATTAATTCACTGTGATATAGATCGAGGCGAGTAGAGATGTCTTGGTTATATTTTTGTAACAGAAAAAAGAAAAGACTACTTCTCTCTCTATCAACAAAGATCCATTTGCATCAGAAACTGGCTGGAGAAACCACTGCTGTGTAGCTACAGTGGCTATAGGCTATGTGTAGGATCCCTAGCTATGCTGTATCTCTTTAAACTATAAATCCATTTTAGGGTTTCTGACTCCAAACATTGCTAGCAGCTAGCTAGCATTGCTTTTTACCATGAAGCCATACCTACAGTGACATTATAGGACTGTTTGCACCTGATAAATACGCTGCATATCAAATATTCAGCTATATGTCAGAGTATTTACTGTATGCTGTATTTTTGCTATCTGCAGGATCTCATCACATCTATCATGGGCAATATGCAAAGCAGACGAGTAGGTGGGGAGGTGGCATCATCAAACAAAAACAAACAGCCGGTTCAGGATATTTAGGCATGATACTTGTATTTTCTTGCAAGGCAAAAAAAGGGGTTGTGTTAAGTGTTTCGCACAAGGCAACAGTAGCAGTGACAGGTTACCTCGCTACAACAGAGTTTCCAGCTGCTGTGAATACTGTATCAGTTCTTGCTCTGCTATAGATGAAGAAAATCAGCAGTGACTCATGGTTTCAGATCATACTGGAGTCACCATTTGATCCATGAGGCAAAATCTGGTTAGTCAGTCAAGGGGCAAAGCATCTCATTCCTCCTCATTGCACTTTTAGTCATTTTCTGCAAATCATGCTTGGTCTTTGGTAAGTCATCTCCAATGAAAGAAGGTAATACACCTCAGATGTGTAGATATTTAAACAGTATTTCACACATCATCTGCTACCCTCTTCCGTCTTGACAAAAGGGCCCCATGTTACTAGAAAGAAATACTTCACTTTAGCCACACTGGCCTATCAATGATTTGTCGACAAAAAGGGATAGCATTGACTTCCCATAAGACTTGATAGGCTGAGTTTTCATTAGGAAGTTCACTACTAAGCTAACTTTGAATTTGGGGTGCTATACTTAACATCTATGTTTTCATTTAGGAGGGGCTATATATGTTTTCCTACACTGCCAAGATAACACTAGACAAACACAGCAGGGAATAAGCAAGGCTAGTGCTCAGTCTTCCAACAACTACGAAGGCTAAGCTACTCTCATATACTAGCTCAGCTGAGCTCTCAAAGAGCAGCCATGTAGGGCCCCTCCTGCAGCTGATAAGCCTGCACAGGCCGTCTGTAGTGCCTACCCTGGAGAGAGGCCATTAGCCCGGCTGCAGCGCCTTCCTGGATAAGCTGCAGCTTACCAGCCTGGAAGCCGCGGGGCAACATTTTATTGTCCTTTCAAAACTTTATGTGTGAGTGTGGGGCAATAGTTTGGGAGGGGCTGTGTGTGCTGGAGTCTGCAATACAGTATGTGTCTGTACGGGTGCTCAAGCTGCGCGCTCCCAGCACTTCCTGCCCACTAAGGGCCAGTCCCACGGTAGGGAGGGCAAGCTCTATCGGACCAGAACAATGCCAAAAAAAGGCTGTCATAAAAACAAACTACCATGCTCTGGTTAACACAAGGAAGAGGAGGGTAGAGGCCTACTTTCCTCTACACCCCCCTACTACCCCTGCATCTGCATCATTATTCACATGCACACATTAACACACACACAATCTCAGATATCTAGTCCATGAGCCAGTAGTTTCTGTTATCTTTTGCTGGTATTTACACATTTGCATACACTAGCCAGGAAACACTCCATGAAAACAGCAAAAAGAAAGAGTGAATATGCATATGCAAAGTACACACACACACACACACACACACACAGCAATGTTGCCACTGACAGTAAACAATAGGAACCTCCACATTCACACTGGGTGCAAACAGCTTTGACGTGTCACCAAAACCAGAATAAAAAAAGAGAACAATTGCAGCGGCCCTCTGAACACAAAACACAGCACGGACAACTGAGCCAGAAAACATCTGCTGAGTCGGAACAAACAAAACAACACGCAGGCGACAAACAGGCGCGTCGGGAGCCTCAGAAAACATACTAAATACCTTACACGGTGCCCCCGAAACACACTTGGCTCGCTGACAAGGTTTTTGGCCGAGCATATTACTATCTCTCCCCAATCCAGCTTTACAATTTCATCCACAGCAAAAGACCCAGGAAATAGGATGAAACAGGAAAGATGAGGAAATTACTGAACAAGTATCAAATATGACAAAGATTTCTCTCCCTGGGTCTGTCTTTGAATCAGTCAGAAGATCAAAAAGGCACACTGCATGACCAAAGATACTGTAAATGGATACTGTGATATGTAGATACTATAACATGAACCTTTAATGGTTTAGCAGGAAGAAATTATATGCTGCTATTATATGCTATTTGCTATCATGCCTACAGTTACACCACTCTCATGTCTGAAAGCTATATATGTAGCTGGAGTCAGCAGCTGGTTAGCTTAGCTTAGCAGAATGTCTGAACGCAGGGGACAACAACTAGCCCGACGCAGTCCGAAAGTAACAAAATCCACCAACCAGCACCTATAAAGCTCCATAATTCATTTCGTTTGTTTATTTTGTACAAAGACCATAGTGTAAAAACTAAGTTATGTGATGGTAGGTGGGTTTTTGTACCTTTGGATTGAGCCAGGTTAGCTGCTTCCCCTTCCAGTTTTTATTTTAAGCTAAACTAAGTGGCTGCTGGCTGTAGACTTATATTTAACAGATTGAGAGTGGTATCAAACACCTCATTTAACTCAAGAAAACAAGAAAGAGAATGAGTATAGTTCCTGATAATGTCAAACTATAACTTTAATCTGTACAAAAACACAGTTTAACTCGAGGTTACCTGCTGGACTATATCAGCTTCCTGGAAATTAGCTATCTAGCTGTTAGCTAGCTTTCTCACTGCTTCTAGTCTTTATGCTAAGCTAACCTAACCATTTCCTCACTCCAGCTTTAAACCTATATAACCATTCCTTAAATTATGTTTTTACTGAACCCTGCTCAGTCACAAGTAGAGATTCAATGGTTAGTCAGTTAATCAATTAGTTGATAGAACATTTTTAGACTAAATTGATTAATCGATTAGTCGTGAAAATAGATGGCAGATGAATCGATAATGAAATGAATCGTTAGTTGCAGCCATAGTCACAAGAAAGCAACTCTGTGTCCTGTTTTACATAAAAACTTGGAAGGAAACTCAGTTCAGTGAGACAACTCACGTTGAAATCTTTGGTGTCTAGGGTCCGAACTCATCAGCAAAGTGAGCAAATATCTTAACTCCCCTAGCTGGAGCCCGCAGGTGGATACTGGGATGGTGGTGGGGCTGAAAGAGCAAGCGACAATACTGATGCAGGGCAGCAGTGGTACTGACAGGCAGAGGGAGAGATGGGAGATTTTTGCAGTTTAAATAGGCCGCCAAATTGGGAGGGTGTGTTTGGTAGATGGTTATGGAGAGTGAGGTACGTCACATGTGTAGCAAAGCAGCTCAAGTTGACTGCCTGAACTAGCTCTCAGGCATTGCTCTATTTATTGATGGACAGTCAGATGCATACACAGAGAGTGCATCAACATAGAGACAGCGAGAAAGAGAAAGAGAAAGAGAGGAAGGCTAATGATAGACAGAGAGAAAGAGAAAGAGAGCGAGAACGAGGCTGGCGGGCAGCAGATGGCCAATAGTGGTCAGCTGGTAACAAACAAGCAGGTCAGGGCTCTCCTCCACCTCCATTCTACCACTCATAAATAATGCAGAGGACTCGAGCCACCCAGAGCAGCTCCACCAAGCTTCTTCTAAAGACCTCCAGTAACTCTCACATGGAGGCAGATAGAGAGTTTGTTGTGCCAAAGCAAAGCACAAACCCTTGATGGCATGGTGGGGAGCTATGGATTATTCTCCATCTGTTCGTTCATTTGTTTCAGATAACAGTGATTAGATTTTGGTGATGCATCTCACCACTGCATTCTTACATTTTTAAACATTGACATTGATCAGCCCAACAGTGGGGGAAATAACAGGTCAGAATGAAAAGCTTTGACAAACAAAACTTCCATGTCGTAAGAGTGAAAAGGTTTGGTGCATCCAGCTATACTGGCTCTACAGATTTGCCTCCAGGAACGCCAGTATGCCCCATATTGGATATTCTACCAGTCTGAGTTTCGTGGAAACACATTTCCTCCCTCGGGCTTATTTATTTATTGATTAACCCGAAGGGGGGTTGCATTATTTATAGAGGGTGAAAAATATTTATTACCTTGTGTTCTATATTCTGTATTATGAGTACTGCATTTCCTTGGCAATAAGACTACATTTAATTTACCGGGTAGATTTGAGAGAAAGATCCATAATGGCTGCTGTTGGGGCATTCAGAGTGCTGGCACAACTATTAGAGCCACCAAAAGGATAATACTACTTTCCTCTATACAAGCATAGTTTTCATTCACAATAGGTCAACTATGCACTTGTCTGTTCAATTAAAGTTGAGCTATATAAGTGGTAAGTGCTTACACTTTGGCAATGCAAAAATGACCTCATTATGCTATTTGAATTGAGCGGAAATGAATGAGAGAGAGGGAGAACAAAGAAATAAGTGTGCGAAAGTGGGTAAGAGAGAGATAGGGTGAGAGAGAGAGAGAGAGCGAGGGGAAGGGAAAGGAAAATGCAGAAGAGCAAAAGGTTCTCATCCCGGAACAACTGCAATCACAGGCAGTGCCAAAACCCTCTGGTTCCATCTTCCCTGCCTGATGGAAACTTCTCAACAGGTTTTAAAACCTCTGAGAGGGAGCTGGAGGTTGTGCAGTGTGACGTCTGTGTGTGTGTGTGTGCGTGCTTCAATTTTGTCTTACATATTCATTGTGCCTTCTGTAGCATTTTAACATCAATAAATTACAGCTGCATCAACTTTGAGACAAAAAATTTTTTGTAAACAAATGAGCCAGGAAGAGCCGGAAGAGCTCAGCGCACTGCAGATAAAGCAAACACGAGCACATGAAGGAACATCATCAAACATCAGCAGTGCCTGAACATCAGTTCATCATCGAACTGCCGCACATCAATATAACACATGCAAATTGGGAAGCACGGTAACACATATCACAACACATACACAGCCTGAAGAAACACCCGGTAAATAAAGAAAACACAATCCAACACAGAAACACTGCAAGTCATAGGCAATTCCACACTACACTCGAAATGAGACACAATAAAGTCTAAACTATGAAACACTTGATTTTTGAGTGTGCTATTGGTATGAACTATTGTCCCGCAATGCAATGCACAAATAAAATGGATGTATTACTCAGAGCTGCAAGAAATTGAAATAAAGATTTGCAGGTGGTGGTGAGATAGCTCTAGGAAGATATTGGAAAAAACATTTGACTTTTCTCCAAAACAGACAGAGCGGATTTTTGTCCGCCAATTCATCGCTTTGTATGAAGCGATGAAGGTGCCTCCTTGTCACTTCGTTTTGCTAGCAAACAGAAACATGCCTAAAAGCTGCTGTGTGGTGGGATGCACTGCCAACAGGATAAAACCCCTTGACATTTTGTCACAGGTAACTATACTGCTGTAAGATAAGCTAAACCAGAAAGCTATACAGTATTAAGTACTAAGTGTTGTAGCTAACTTCAGTAATTTAGCTTGAGAAGGGACACAGAGACAGACCCACAGTATTGAGTTTGTCCTCTCTGGTAGACATAAGGTGCTAAAATATTCCTTTGACATGCTGAAATCTAATGTTTTTAGTTAGCTACAGGCATTTTGTTAGCATTTCCGCCAACGCTTCAGCACAAAGACAGATTGCTTTAGGGCAAAGAAGAAGTAGAGGTAAAACTTTTTTTAAATCGCAGATGGCGGAAAGGGATAAAGGCCAATGTAACAACCAGAAAAAGGACACATTTATTCCCTTCAGGAAAGGCAAAGAGAAATAAGGATACATCACAGGATGTGAAAGAGGAAGGACAAGAAGCAACATCCTGGTTAGAGAAAGAAACAAGATTCCTGGCTTTTTGTCTTAATTTTGAAAAAAACATAATAAATGGAAATGAAGCCACAAGTTGTCTCATCACGTTTGATTAAAGTGAATACACAGGCTTTCATGATTAATGGGCCAATAACATGCTAATGTGTGAAAATGTTTATGTGTGTGAGCATAATTTGGTAAGCCAGATGTGTCACTGTGTCATTTTCAGTCCACAGATGAGCACAAATCACACCTTCTCTCAACACACACACACATACCGTGTCTCTATAGTTAATAGTGTCTATGATAATGAACGAATAGTAATAATAATGCAGGAACATACACAATGAAAGCATAAAAACAAAAGGTTTATATCATTTTGACCTCTCTCCCTGGCAAAGCCCATTTACCATTATGGTCATGTAAACAAGCCTCTTCCCTTCCTTCTTTTCTAAACATCAGCCTGTCCAACCCAGCCCCGCCTCCCGCTGTTCCCCTCCAGCACACACACACATACACACACACACTTCCCATCTGCTTCGGTTCTCCAGACCTTGCATCTGGCCTGCCATGAACCATATCTCTGTTCAACACAAACACACATTTAAACACACACAAACCCTGTGAAGTATCAAAAGAAAAACGAGTTGGGGCGATTCTGTTCATGCAGCATCAGAACACAGAGGGCATGGCCGGAGATGTGAACTCCCTTCAGCTCAGCAGGAAACACAGACCAGTTTAGAAACAGCAAAAACAAAAGCAAAAATCTGCCTCTGAAAGAGCGTTTAAAAAGAAAACATTTCAATTTTACAATTACAATTGTAATTTACAATTACAACAATAATTAAATTGTTGGTGGAATAAAAAGATGTTTAAAAAAGAAAAAGCTCCCGTGGGAAGCTGGCGCATCAACTGTTGCTCAGCAGAGGATGTGGGAAAAAAAGTCTCTCCCACCATCGAAAATACATTATCGTTAGCAAATTCAGATCCCTATGCTCTCACAACACCATAGCTTGCACAAACACAGACTGAATGGCATGTGTGTGTTAATGTATGCAAAGCTTTTGAGTTACATTACCAGAAATCATCCGGTTATCACAAGAGGCTGCTGTGCATTCAGCTGCTTGCCATGCGGGCTCACAGTATCTGTTGCACTGACGTGATGCAGGTGACACAGAGATGACAATTGAACACAAACACACACGCACACACACACAGCAGACAGGAGACATCTGGTGCAGTGACGATGTAACGTCTATGATGCAATGTTGGTCCTTTGGTTTCCAAACACACGGTTTGTCACATATGTGCACACATACATAAAGGCGGACAAACACATGGCTTGAGACCGATAGTGGAGTACAGCTGAAATGATTGGTTGATTAACTGACTGATCCGTAAACTAATCAGCAACTATTTAAATAATTGATTCAACGTTTGAGTCATAAAATATCGAACATAAAATATCGAAAAGAAAATGCTTCTGAAATGTAAGGATTTGCAGCATTTCTTTGTTTTATATGATGGTAAATTTAACATCTTTGCGTTTAAGGCTTTGAGTCAGACAAACCAAGACATTTAATGCGTCATCTTGGGCTCTTGGAAACTTTGACGGGCAATTTTCTTTATTTTCTGACAATTTATAGACAAAACAATTAATTTATCAAAGGAGAAAATAACCAGCAGATTAATACTGTGAAAACATTGGTTTGTTGCAGCCTATAGTGAAGTGGACGGCAGCAGGAGCACATTTACAACACATCACACATAAGTGGACACGAGCACATGTAAATACACACACATTCTGTAAACAGCAGATACAAGTTTAAAGAAATTCCACATCTGCCACACTTGTACTCAAAGACCACAAATAGAATATTAAAAAACTCTTATGTGACATGCATGTGCCTTAACATGCCGACTGTTAAAGCAGGCTGGTTTGCATGTATGTATGTTGCATGTGGTCCTTTGTCTGCATGACTTCGTGCTGTTTAATTGTGTGTGTGTGTGTGTGTGTGTGCGTGTGCGTGTGTGAGGAGCATGAGGAGTGTGTGAGGGAAGATGGGAAGGAGGAGGCTGGCTGTCAGGATGTGGAGTCCATTGTCTGTCCGACAATGAAGAGATCGAGTCGGCAGGAGTCCTGTGGCTCTCTCAATGGAGGCATTAACATCTGGGGCCAGAGGGCTGCAGTGTGTGTGTGTGTGTCTGTGTGTGTGAGACTTTGCTGCAACTGCCCTGGATTTCCAAGGCTTTTTCAGACTGTGAATAATGCAGATGTCAGGAGGAATGCTTCAATGACCAAACACATCTTCCTGTAACCTTCTTATAATCTACTCTGTGTATTTATATCAAGGATTATGTCTTTTTTAAAGGTCTGTGAACTTGATTCCACAAATTAAAAAGGTGAGTAAAGTAAATTTAGGTATGGCTTATCCTCTGCTACAACCCTCTACACTGCAAATGTCAACTTGCGGCTCAATGCTAGCGCTGAATTCTACCAGTACATTACTTTCATTAATCTTTGCAAATGACACGGTGACGCACACACACACACTGAACTACCCGCCTACCAACCTTATGAAAATAAATCCTATGACAAACTTCATGAGAACATATTTACACAAATATCAAAGCAGAAAGTGGATCCTCAAGTACAGATAAAGCCATCCTCCCTGCCTCCTCCATCCCACATGGCAATAACATGACTCCACTAACTTCTCCCACAACCTAACCCTAACCCCCCACCCCACACGTGGTCTGTTAGTTAACTGGCACTGGCACCATCCAGCTTGTAAAAAAAGAAAAGACAAGGAAAACCATGCAGACCCTCCACCCCCCACTTTTCCTCCTCCTAAACCACCACCTTTTTACACAAATCCTTGTTCACTGTCCAGTGTGGACGCCTGCCCCCCTCAGTAATTACACTAATCACTCAACTGAAGCTTATACTTACTTCATTAAGGGGGAAAAATCTGGCAAAAGAGCACTCCAAAGTAATACCTCAAGTCAGTGGATTATTGTCACCATAAGAGCTTAATGTATGAGAACAGCAATTCAAAGGGCTCCATGCTTTAATGGAAGTGGATGAGGGCTGTCATACAGTATCTGACACCCAAAACTACAGAATGAAAATGAACTTTTAAAATGCCAATGTATGTTTTCAGTAGGACACTGCAGGGCTCTAAAATCATTCATCTAAGTGAGTGCAAAATACTTTTTTGTCATAACATCCCTAAAAGATAAAACTCTGTGCAGTCAGGCCACTGTGGTCTCAAAGTACCATAGAAGATGCAAAACACTATCAAGCAAAGAAAGGCTCCTAAAAGTTCATTACAGAGCCCCACACACACTCCAGACGTATATATTCCAGGCCAATAATAAAAGATGAACAGATAACATGGTACATATAAAAATAATTCTAACATGTCACAGCATAAACATTATTAAAAATATGACAAATATAACAAATCAGACGGTATAGTTTCATTACTGGGCTGTGATTGGAGCAGTACATACTGTAGATACAGACTACAGTGACACCCCGGAGTTGATTCCCTTCCAACTGCTCCTGACCGCAGTGCGCTGTGTTTACACTGCGAGAAATGGAGATAAAGTTGCATCACATTGAGCCCCAAAAAGCACAACCTACAACACCCCAATGATCTGTCGAGACAACGCGTTGTGTCTGAAGGCGTCCTATTCCCGAGAAAAAGGGGGGCTTCATGGCAACAGTTGGAGAGTCGGACACTCCGGATCAGGATGTTTTCTACCTCTGCTTCCTTCGCCTACTTTTAATCCAGCCGCCTCGCAGCACTGCAACCACCATTAGGACAAATAACGGCAATAAACTTACCTTATTATTACGCTGATGGTGGTGATGATTACGGGCAACGCGTCCTGCGCTTTCCTCTCCGTCTTCCTCTGACGACAGATCCAGTATCCTTTTCACCCCCTCTCTTCTTTCTCCGTTATCTCCGATTTGTTTTTGAATGTGAGTTATAAATTATTCCACATCCTCATCAATTTCAGATGAATTCGCCCGCGGTTTCTGTCTTCTCTCTTCTTATTTCCTCTATTATATATATTTTTTTAAATGTTTGGACTCTGAGGCAAATCAAGCCATATGATCCTGTCATTCAGTTTCTACACAGAGGAACTGGTTCTCCGCGCAACTCCCTCCCAAGGCTTTGTAACACGAAACCAGAGGAGGAGGAGGAGAAGGAGGAGGAGAAAAGGGGAAAAAAGGAAAAAACGAAAAGAAAGCGTAAATTTAATCCGCTATCTGGGACGAGCTAGACGGATCTATTCGCCTCTCCGTCTCTCTGCTCAGAAGTTTCAGCAGTCCATACCGGAGTGGTCGTGGCGCTGCGTCTCTGTGCCAATCTCCACTGGAAATGATGTGTGTGAGACAGAGCGAGTGTGTGTGGTGCGTGGCGCTGCAGCGTGTGTGCGCCCCCAGCCTACTTCTGCAGTACGCACCACAGCAGGGACCTGGGAGGATTTCAAAAAAGGCACACAAACAGGTCTCCGCCCATTAGCCTCTCCGAACAAGGGCCACGACACAGGCGAGGGGCCCCCAGCAGCCATTACACTGCTTGATTAAGACGTTTCATTGTGAAGAAAGAAAAGGAAAGGAAGGCCTGTTTTGGCGAAGTGCTTCCCAACCTGGGGTCTGACCTGAGTCACTGGAGGTCCGTTTTAACGGTGTTGTGGAGCATGGTGGCCGGGCTGCTAAAGAGACCATTGTTAGACTGGAGGGTCTGGTTCTTCACAGCTCCCTGCCAGTGAGCAAGGCAGGGGCTCCAAACCTGCTCGGTATCTGAGCCTGACTTTTGATCTCCCTCTAGGGCAGAAAATGTTCCACAAGAGATCAATACAGCATTAACACAGCAATATGATTACTGTCTTCACTGTTATTGCACTGAGCTGAGGAAAATACAGTGGTGTAATTGTAAAAAGAAGCTGTTGTTTTTCAGTCTTTGATCTCTTTTCAGATGAAGCCTTTAACCAAATGTAACTTTTATAGTTTCTGCTGTTTGATTCCATTTCTTTTTTCCTTTGTTTCATGAAAGATCATAAATCTGATTTTATAAACAGTTTGTGATCTAAAGCATCTTCTCAACATGCCATCAGTGTTTAAGGATATACAGTAGTTTATTGATTGTTCTCAAAACATGGATTGCTCCTTATCCGCTGCATATATTGAGATCTTTTACTGTAGACACAGTAATAGGCTGTTACTGTTCAAATTCTCCAGTGCAAGTCCTGCATTTGTTAGTTTTTCTTAAAATGCCCCTTCATCATAAACATTCACACAAAACCATCCACCCTTCCATGCAGCCTCAATGTTCAATTAGGTAAAAATCAATCAATCGGTGGAATGGCCCTTTAATCACTAACTACATAACAACACTGGAGTAGTGGAAAAAGTGGAAATGTTGTAGAACACAACGGAAAACACAATACAAGCAGTACAATGCAAGAACACATGAAATGAGACTTGTCCACCAGTTTGTTGTTTTGTTGTTGCCCTGGTGCATGCTGGGAGACTTCCTTTCAGGCCTATCGTTGGGATGCTTCATCGTAAACTTATATAAACTTCTTATTTTAGGTTGACTTAGACTACAAGAATAAATTAATCATTTTTAGACTGTTGGAATAAAAACATAGTGAACAACAGCACTTTTTATGTTTATTGATCATGTTCACAACATAATTTCCTGCTGTTATTATAAATGTGCAGTCTCTGCAGAAGAGGCCAACTATATGACGATATATATACACATATATATATATATATATATATACATATATATATACATATATATATATATACATA